>JAKVQU010000132.1:0-29302 GCA_030462985.1 Schwanniomyces sp. yHRVM31
CTATGGAGGAGGTAATGCTATGACTCCACATGTTAGTGGTACTTCTTTGGATGCACAAACTAGGTACGCCGATGGTGTTAAAAACATCTTAGACAGTTACTTCAGTGGTAGACACGATTACAGACCACAAGACGTAATTGTTATCAACGGTGATTATGCCACCAGATCCTACGGTAACAGAAAATAAATGTATATATACTTATGATTATATTTGCTATTAAATAAATGACGAATACGTTTTAGTTATTAGTACAAGATATGGAGTTTCATTTAAGGAGCTTCCTTACACAAAAGCTAGCTAGCGTATCTCAGCATTTTGGAACAAAACTTTAAATCAGCTAAGTCGATTATTAGGAAATGTGGGACCTATTACTTAGATTTTGTACTTCTAGTAGTAATATCATCTAATTTTTAATAATTTTTCTTTGTCAAGTTCAGCATCTGTAATTCAGGAAAGTTTTATTATTAGATAATAATAATGCTATGAACAATTGAGTAACTTGTTATATTACTTCAAAATACTGAATCTATGGAATAATATTTTTGATAATGGCAAAAGGATTAGATATTCATCCTCATTTTATTGCAAATACAGTTTAACAATTACTTTTTATTATTTTTAAGTTAATTAATCGGTACTACTGAAAATATGTCACGATACAATTTCCTGATTTTGAGCTTAGAATCTATAACTTTCTTAAAATATATGAAGCATTGATGAACTGATCGCCATATAAATTCTGTACAAAAATTTAGAAGATACTCATGGGAATTAATGGAGAAAGTTAGAATTGGTTTGGCAACTCGAAATTCTTTCTAGTTACCCAAATGCATCAGAGCCAAAATCTGCCTTGGTGTCTCACAAAAATATGTAGGTAAGTATCATTCAAAATATTGATATAAATCGTTCTCAGTAGATGGTAGCCATCTCGTTGAATTTACTGATAATCAGGTCATAATAATTTCTTTATGCGTAATGACTTTTTAAATGACATTAAAGAATAGTTCTGATGGAAAATGTGAATTCTTGAAAGAAGTTACCTTATGAACATATAAGCAAGTTACTGATTTATAGTCAAAATCTCGAATTTCCCGCACTATGATTAGTGTTACATTCCATAAATATTACAGAAGACATAATGAATGATAATATCGTAGCTTTAAGAAAGGTTTTAAGTCCCTCTATCAATACTTGTTTCCATCTTTATTTTGGATCGCCTTATTGTTTGAGTTACAAAAACGTTATATTGACAAAAATTTATTTCCTCCTCTACTGGTAGTTCAATCTATACGTGATGTTTATTTTGACCATCACCATCAAATGGAATTTTCATAATTAATGAAATTCATCTTGCTAGAACTCTATTTTTTAATAAATCTTGCAAGTATAATAAATTAGGACTTATTTCTTAATTTTGTCATTTAACACACGACTAAAATTTATTACTGTTATCACGATATTAAAACGAATTGCAAGCTGATTTTGTAGCAAGTGATACCTCTGGTATAGATGCTAAAACTTTCCTTCAAATTCGTAAAGATATATTCCCATTGTATTAAGCGTTATTCTGATTTCCGATTTTTGAAGATAGTTATATTATGTTGAAAGCGAAGTAGAGGCATAAAGAAGTGCATTCACGATAATTTAATTGAGGCAAATTGATGTAACGTTACTACTTCATGATTTGTACTTATTTTTAAGTTTCGTTTAGAATTATTTTATCAAATTCTGAAATCATTCAACATCCTAACGCTCTTACATTGTCTTCTTACGATATCAAACTCTTTCCATTTCAAATGGCGTAAAAAATGTTATAGATAAAAACTATTGTTAGATTTTTATTAATCAAATAAATGTGTAAGGAATACTACAGTTTAAATGCAAATATTTACAACGTGTATACCATTAAGTAATTCACTTTTTCAAATATCAACTGAAGAACATGATTGTTTTTGAGTGTCTTGGCACGTGGCTCGCATCAGTTAAATTATAAGTATGTTAAATAGACCATTTCTGTAAATTATAATATAGTTTAGGTAAAATTACGTTAGTAGCAGAAGAATATCAAACTAAATCTACAAGGAAAGAGCAGATTTTTTCTATTTTTTATTCTTAGAAACTTTTCAACTACCATATCTAGAATCCCAAGTAATTCACAAGCAAGTTTAGAAAAATCCATCTGATCATATTAAAGTCTTTTGGAGATCTTAAATTAAGTCTTCTGTTTAATGGATACGACACAGTACGTTTGTACATTGTAGATCGCTCAAGTAAATTAAATTAAACTATATACACGAAATTGATCCTATTTATAGTTGAAGAAAATTTCCTTTCAAGCATTGCATAAGATGAGCTGCTCCTAAATTCAGCAGTCTTATTGGATGCATGTATAGGGTGGTTCAGGCCTTATTGACAAATTTCTATTAGTAGGTTGTCCGTTATTAGTTCAGTTACACTTTGGTAGGGTCAGGTGACAGATACCGGGTTGTAGAATGTTGTAATTATATCACGTGAGCATCGGTCGGATATCAAGTCATTTACTAGAACACCAACAAAGTCATCCTTTTATATTGATGTAGCATTACAGAATTAGCGTGGAATTTAACATGCAATATAAAATCAAGGAGAGACTGATGTAATATTGTATTAACAATATTAGTATTGTTATAGATTATATATTTTAGCTTATCCCGGTAAATGCAATAAGCATTAACAATGCTGAAATTTTGCAATATATCAATTAAACCTTTATATACACATTGCAACCTAATTCCCTTTTCTATCTGCGAAATAATTTATTATATACAGTTTTATTATTAATGCTGCTGAGAATTTGTCGCTAAAAGACGCTCGTAATTTTCTCATAACCTATTTGAAATATATTCTGAAAATAGGACTTGAAATGTTGTATTCCACCAATCATTCCAGTATACTAGATTATGAAATTTGTTGCCAAGATTTGAGAAATAATAAACGGATTCATTGCAATTTGAATACAATGCATAAATGGTGTACTATGTAAGAAAAGTGGAGGTTGAAATAAAATCCGTTAATCCCGTAAAATATTTACTCCACTCCAAAGGAATTTTTTTCCGAACAATGGTTCGCAAAATTTGGGGTAAAAAGCACCATAAAGAATTGCATTGTTGTATTTTATTCCAACAATATCATAATTTTATTTGTACCTAGGTTAGTGGAATTATTTCCTAATTTGAGTTAAGTGATGCCTCGAGTAATAATTTTATGTAAGTTTTGTTGGTCTTAAATTAACTCACACTAAAAAATATATTCTTTGGCTTTAATGATATTAAAAATGTTTAACCTATATAAATACTACAGTTTAAGGTTTCAATTTTTATAAATCTTCTTTTGTAAAGTATTCCAATATGATAGTAAAGACCTTGCTTTCCTTTTTATATTTAGCGCCAGCTTTATTAGCACACCCTGTAAACCAATCTTCAGAAGGTGATATTCCTGTTGGTTTAGAAT
Organism: Schwanniomyces sp. yHRVM31; assembly: GCA_030462985.1. Classification (NCBI taxonomy): domain Eukaryota; kingdom Fungi; phylum Ascomycota; class Pichiomycetes; order Serinales; family Debaryomycetaceae; genus Schwanniomyces; species Schwanniomyces sp. yHRVM31. The sequence continues at coordinate 3,491 of JAKVQU010000132.1, forward strand.
TTGATTATGAATACTCCACTTTCGGTTTCTATCCTAATGATAAGCCAACATATGCTAAATCTAATCCGGCCCCTACTGCAACTACTTACTATGCACTTCATTACTCTGATCTTAGTCAGTATGCGGATAATCAAACAACAACGACTTGGGGTACTTGGTATCCAAACGCTACCAGTGCTGCAACTGATTCTGATGATCCATATGGTCAATGGGCTTTCAGTCATGCATGGGAAAGAGTTTCTGTGAAAAATTTTACAACAGGTTCATATAGTACTACTGTGGAGCCAACTGACGTTCCAGTAGAGTCACTAGTCTTACCTCCACCAGATATTTTTTCTTTTGAATCTGATTTGAAATTCTCTGAAGGTTTTATTTTCGGTGTTGCTGGAGCTGCATCTCAAATTGAAGGTGCTGTTTCTGTTGGAAAAACTCCATCTGTATTGGAAGCAAATCCTGGATGGAATGGAGATGCCGACAACTTTATTACAAATGAGAACTACTACTTATATAAACAGGATTTGAAACGATTAGCATCTATTGGAGTTAAATACTATTCATTTACAATTTCATGGAATAGAATTCTCCCTTTTGTTTTTCCTGGTACACCAGTCAATCAAGAAGCCATAGATCATTATGATGATGTGATCAATACATGTATTGAATATGGAATTACTCCTATTGTTACGTTAAATCACTTTGACAATCCTTCCGTGTTTGTGAAAAATTCTTCGGAAAATGTTTTCCTAGGTTTAGGTTATCATAATGGAGGATACGATAATGATACTTTTGTCGATGCTTACGTCAATTATGGTAAAATTGTTTTGACTCATTATGCTGATAGAGTTCCTTACTTTATAAGTATTAATGAACCAAATATGGTTACTGGTACTCCAAAAGGTACAAAGCATGTTATTCAGGGTACCGCTCAGTTGCATGACTTCTACCACGGGGTTATAGGTGGTCAGGGTAAATTTGGTATAAAACTTGCTCTTACTTATGGTGCTCCTCTGAATACGTCTAACAGTGAAGATGTTTTAGCTGCTACTAGATATGCTGAGTTTATGATTGGTGCATATGCAAATCCATTATTCTTAGGTATTGATCAACCAGACTCTTGGAAGGATACCTTTTCTAATTATACTGATGCATTATTCACAGCTGATGAACTTGCTGAAGTTGCTAAAAAATGTGATTTCTTAGGTATCGATCCATATACTGCTGCAGAAATTACACCAGCTGAGGGTGGTATAGATAGCTGTCAAAAAGATCCATCCAACCCATCGTGGCCAGGTTGCTATGAAGATTCATCCACTCGCTCCGATGGATGGGCTGTTGGATATAGATCTCAATCATATGTCTATATTACTCCAGTTCAATTGAGAGAAACATTAAACTACCTATGGAATACATTCAAGGCACCGGTTTTTGTTACGGAATTTGGTTTCCCAGAATGGAGAGAAAGAGAAAAGGCATTAGTTGACCAGCAATATGATTTAAATAGATCTATTTACTACAAGACTTTCCTTGATGCGATTTTGAAATCTGTCCATATCGATAACTGTGAAGTCATAGGTGCTCTTGCTTGGTCTTTCTGTGATAACTGGGAATTTGGTGACTATGAACAACAATTCGGTTTACAGGTGGTAAACAGAACAACTCAAGAAAGATATTATAAAAAGAGTTTCTTTGACATAATTCAGTATGTTGACGAGAGAAGTATTTAATTTTCTTGTGTCTAGATTTTATTCTATCGTTCTTATTTTTTTTAAAATTTCGCAAAATTCATATTGTTCCATTAATATTTTGACTTTATATGGAATATCATTAGGGAATATCTTTTTTGTTTGGTAATCATACATCCTATAGCTGAATTTAGAATACAATTTGAAACTTGAAAAATCTGTTTATGTACTTATTAATATCTTTAAATAAATTCGTCTCTTTTTTTGATATTGATCGCTTTGACTGATGATGTTTATCGACAAAAGACATAACCCTTGTCAACAGTTTTAATTCCTTAAAGAATGGGTATACTGACTAAACCATAAATATAAGAAAATACACACCCAAAAAAATTTCCTAATTACTTTGATATATGGTATGTCTATTCCATAGAATATTTTGCATCAATTATTCATATATTGAATACAATGAAGACTGAAAAATTAAGCATACCTGTGAAAATTTAAAGTTATTAATTTTAATTTGTGCTTATTCAATTGCAATTTAGCAATTATTGATTGCTTAGTGAGCCAAAGTAGATATTAATGCATTTAAACAGCAAACCCCTTCAGCTATGTCTAAGTATTGATGCATTGCAGAACTGAGAGTTAACGTATATAAAGTACATTTTAATTAAGTTTTATTTATTTCTCATAAATATATTTGGCTTTAATACCAAAATCCCATACGATAGCTTCCTGTTTAAATCCGTAAATATCATTAATTCATTGGTCATACTATATATTTCCCCGTTGATAAATAGATCATTGAAATATGTGTATTCGAAATTAGATTTATTTAATTCAATACAGTATAGGAATAAAAACAAGTCCATTAGACTTTTTTGTTTTAAAGATACGGTGCTATAAATTTGAGAAAGGGTACTCTAACAACTCTGAATACTTCAAAGTGTACACACAAAGTACTATCTCAACACTTTAGTTTTTTATCTTGATATTCTTTTGGGTAAATGAAGAAGACTTGATTACTAATATAAATACCTAATTGATATCCCAATAACGATTTCTCTTCAAGAACTGAAGGAGGATAATGAAATTTAAAATTAAAATTCTAGATTCTTTTCTAAATTAGGAATTTGATATTTGGACCACATCAAACAAAGATTGATAGAGATTAAGCTACTATATCATTAGCAGAATATAGTTTTTATAGTATTGGTATTATTTTAGATTGAGATTTCATGCATTTGATATTTTGGGTATTTCATATTCCCAAGCTTTACTTTTAGATTCAATATAAGCAAATGTACGATAAAGTAAACCAACTTTTCAGTTCAACTCAGTAAAATAAAGCTCAAGAAGAATCATTTCATATATTCTTCCCTTTTTATATCCCTTGTAGGTTAGACTCATTGATAAGTTTTATCTACTCCATTCTTTTTCTACTTCGTTTAACTTTCGCAGCCATCAAAAATAATTCAACACACTAACAGCAAAAGCTGTTGAAAACAGTAGATACATTGATGAAAGCAGTGAAAATTGGAGAAGATTATTATGGACAAAAAACTCCTGTTTTGTAGTGGTATTGTGATACTGTTTTATGTTCCTAATCTTGCTAGAAATAGATGTTGTTTAGATATTAGTCGCATAGTCATTGCATTATAGAGATTTATAACTTCTGGATAATTACTAGTGACATAACTACTTACTTTGTTTTATTTTATTAATAGTAGTTTATATTAAATAATAAATATTATATCTATATCGGTAATTTCCAAGCATCAGAACTACCATGGACCTTAATATCCTTACCTCAAGTATAACAAGAAGCATTTGAAAAAAGGTATACATAGGAACCAGCTAATTACCTTGGCTTAGCTATTCTTGGAATACTCGGATGAATTAAATACCTTGAAAGAATATGAACTATATATATACACCTAACAAAACCAAGTAAACGTAACGAAAGCTGTGTTTATGAAAATCTGAGACTCTACAATATTGGGCTGATATAACCCAAAGTCAAATATGATTTTATATTGCCATTCTATTTTCTTATTTAGATTATCAATAAGGGTATAATAAATAAATTAATGAGGTATTGAATATGGATGATATTCCAAATCAATTACTATAACAAGTTAAATTCTATAATATTCAAAAATGTTAATCTTATACTTCTCCAGCTTTTTCCACTTCATCTGCATTACCGGAGTATTTCGAATGTGCCCTTAATTTGGGTCCATTTAAGTAAAATAAAACTGGTATTGCTATCATGCCAATAGAAATAAATCCGAGAACACTAGATCCCCATGCTACTGGAAATCTCTTGGAAGATAAATTTTCAAACATGATTCTACCGAACAATGGAAATGATCCACCAATGACAGATCTGAATAATGCATTGCCAGCAAATGCTGACGCCATATACCTAGGGAATGAAAGACCCAAATAGTTGAAAAGAGCTTGGAAAATTATAAAGGTTCCAATTGCAAAAACACCAGCACCAATACAAGGGCCAATCCATGGTAAATCCGTCAGAGCTGTCCATCCAAATATAAGAACACCAATAGGCATGACAACTGCTGCTCCAATTGTCATAGGAAGAAATACTTCTGGTAATACTTTTTCGTTCTTCAACATTTTCTTTGTGTGTACTTTGTAAGCTAATACTGTATATATCACACTTCCAATAAGACTACCAATTATCACACTTAAGTATGCCACCCCCATCAATATTAAACTGAAGCCTTTAGTTTCTAAAAATACTATAGGAAACGATTCAAAGTATAAGTAAATCAATGCATAAACTAAGGAAAGGTAAATATCAATCAAAAGGACAACTGGTTCAGTAAAGGTTATTACAATAGGTCTCCATAAAGTTTCATTAATGATCTCTCCTTTTGTCATATGATGAGTATTCAACTCTGATTTAGCTAATATATGCTTGGTTTTGTATTTTTTTCTTAATCTTTTTGCTTTCTTATACAAAATAGCATTTTCGTTAGTTTCTGGGAATAAAAATAACATTATTAATAAACATATGCCACTAAAAATACAAAGAAACCAGAAACTCCATCTCCAGTTTGCTTTAACTGTGAGAATCGCCCCGAAAAGTGGCCCAAACAGAGGACCAGATACTGCAGCAACTGACCATATACCAATACCAATTGCACCATAGGGAATAGTCAAAACATCACAAATTGAAGCCGGGCCAATTGAAAGACAAGGAGAAGCAAAAACTCCTCCCAAAAATCTTAAAATGGATAATCCTGCAATATTTTTTGACAAGGCGGTAGGAATTTGTAATATCATGAATATAAATAACGTAGGCATGTAAACGTTTCTCCTACCTATTGAAGCATGTTCAGAAATCGGAGAGAAAATCATTGGGCCAAAACCATATCCAAAAACAAAAAGAGTTAATGGAATAGTGCCAACTACTTGGCTCACTCTAAGATCGCTCATAAGTTCGTTTATACCAGGTGTGTAAACTGCAGATCCAATATATACTGCTAGAGTAACCATACAAATTTCGAGTCCTACCCATAACTTTAATAGGAATGGCCAATTACGAGGGTTTTCTGGATCATTTTCTCCATTCCAATCAACAATTATTATATCATGGGATGATACAGTTTTGCTCTGGAAATCATCTTTTATAGTAGAATCTTTCAAACAAGAAGCTACTCTACTTTTTGATTCGTAGATCTGATTAGAAAGAGTCTCTTCTACTTCATCATTCATTTGAAAATATTTTCCATTAGATACATAGTATGTTAATTCTCCAAAAACACTTAATTTTATAGCTTCTAGCATTTGGCCTTATTGCAAAAATTTAAATTTAATGCATAAATCGCCAAATAAATAGATTATATGTTGGTTATAAGCACTGTACTTCTTCGCATTTAGCGGAGCATACTTTAATAGGCAAGAAAATATCGTATAGAAGAAACACGAACATTTCGCATTTACCGCGCTTATAGTTCACCAATATCTATTCGCATTTACCAAACTTACGATTTACATACTTATTCAAGATTTCAAGTTCTCTATATTATTATTGTTTCCCTTTCAATAATACCTTTTTTTGATCTTATAGAAAAAATTAAACAACTATTTGAAATATAAAGTATTATTCTTGATCTAATTCATCATTTCTCGGGAAGGAAATCCTTACTAAATCTGAGATATTTTCTTTGATTGCAGGATCAACTTGCGCTTATAAAACTCAACGTCGGTAATAAAAAATATGTAACTTTGTAATAATTATTCTACAAAAATATACGGAATGAATAATTTGAAAATTTGAAAAATATTTTGTTAAAAGTTTGATTTGAATACAGGCTTTATGAGTCATTCCTACCATTATATTTTATAAGCGAGAATGATTTAAGCTTCCTTAAGATACTAGCACTGCTCTATAAAGACCTTTAGCTACCTCGTGGTAATTTCTCGTACAATTATAATTAAACAATATAAAAAAAGATATCCAATAAATACTTAAATTTACTTGTTTTTCGAATCTTTGCATTCTTTATTTTCTGTTATCATTAACCTAAAACTATTAAATGGCGATTTATTTCGAAACAGCCACTGAGTTATATCCAATCACAAAAGTTATCCTACATTTATTTCAATAAATCCTTGCTCATAATTATAGATATATATATAAGCGCTATATATTTGGTTGAATATATGAAATTGGAAATCTATCTAGAACTTGTATTCTTCTTTAGCAACATATGGCTCTTCCAAATAATCAATTTCTTCATCTGTTAAGATAAATGACAATGCCTCTAAAAAGTCATCAACCCTCTTTTCTGAGTTAACTCCAACGATAGGATTAGCACCTTTACAAATCACCCATCTAGTTGCTACGGCGGCCATACTGACTTTATATTTCTTAGAAAGCTCTTCTACCCTCATAACTATTTGTTTATCAGATTCACTAGGTGTGGCTAATCCTTTTTTTGCATAAATAGGATCTCTTAACAGTCTCTCCGTACCTGGGGCTTCTGAAGGGCGTGCAAGAAGACCACTAGCAATAGGCGAGTAAGGGATTACCCCAACTTTGCCAAAAATATTATCATTACAGAATGGAATCATCTCACGTTCTTCTTCACGGTAAACTAGGTTGTAAAAATTTTGCATACTAATAAATTTTGTCCAATTATTTTTATCAGCAATAAACTGTAATTGTGCAAATTCGAATGCCTTCATAGAAGATGCTCCTAAATATCTCACATGTCCTACTTGCACTACATCATGTAATGCTCTCATTATCTCATCTTTTGGAGTTTCATGATCAAGTCTATGAATTTGCAATACATCGATATAAGTGCCTAAACGTTCAACTGACTTTTTAACAGCGTTTAAAACATGCTTTCTGGACAATCCTCTGGAGTTTACGTAGTCAATCTCGGGATATTTCTCAGTGCCACATTCGAACAAACTAAACTCAGGATTGTTATAGTCCATAGGACAGAAAAGTTTTGATAATATAACAATTCTCTCCCTTGGAATATTGTATCTTTTCATAAACTTACCTAAAATACGTTCAGACTTACCATTAGAATATACATCAGCAGTATCGAATGTTCTCAAACCATTGTCGTAACATTTCTTTAATATCTTGATACATGTTTCTTCGTCCTCAATACACCAAGAGTGATAATTCTTATTACCAAAAGTCATGCAACCTATAATAATAGGGGAAATTGATAATCCCGAAGTACCTAATTTGTTATAGACAATATTTACCATGTTTGCGAATTTAAAAACAATGTTATTTCTCTAATAAGAACATCATAACATAGGCAAATGAAGTACTTAAATATGTGTTCTTAAAAGATTATGTTATTGGAGTTTTCGCAAATAACGGAATTAATTTGTAGTTATCCCCACATTTGTTATACATTATTTTCAGATACCTCCTCTTAGAAGCCAAATAAAGTAATAGACCCAGAACATATACAAGTGGTTAAATCATACTATATTTTCATAAGTAATTTGTACTTCCATCTTAAATAGTTTCATTCTATCCATGATGAAAGGTTCCTACTTCCCTCGATTAATCTAAACTATAAGATTATTAAACACAAATTTCCCATCTCATCTATCAACAATAAGTAACGACAATTTTAGAGCTATATTTCTGGCTATTCTTTAATCAAAATAGAAGGGTATTTTTGATAATATTTTTTGAAGAATTTTGTTTATGATATGAATAGTTCCGCATTTTGGTATGAAGGATTCCGAATACATAGCTTGAGTACAAAATACAAATGGTGTGTCCCCGCTATTTTCCCCGATATTTTAAACTTCTTATGGTTATTACGGTTTTTACGGGATTAACGTAAAATAAACGCAACTGCATTTGCATTTGCATTATCTCTTAAATGGGCAATGATAAAAATTCCACATATAAGCATATCTCCGCAAAGGCTTTGAAGAGTATGTACGTACTTCTTAACTTCTATATCGGAAACGAGGAAATTCTCAATTAATATTTAAATATTCTCCCCTGTCACTTATATCTATCAGTTCATAAATAGTAATGAAAATGCAATACAAAAAGTTAGGTAACTCTGGTCTATCAATAGCCCCAATAATTGTGGGTTGCATGTCATATGGTTCTAAATCGTGGGCAGAATGGGTACTCGAAGATGAGGAGACTATCATGAACATATTAAAGAAGTGATATGATGTAGGATTAAGGACTTTCGATACAGCAAATGTTTACTCAAATGGGTTATCAGAAACACTTTTAAGAAAATTTATATAGAAGTACAATATTCCAAGAGAAAGGATAGTTATTCTTACTAAGATCTTTTTCCCTGTTAATGCAAACGCCCCCCCTGGGTGGTCAGTAAATCCAGCAGATCCTTCATATGAATCTACTTATTTTCAAGGTTTATCTAGAAAACATGTTATCGATGCTGTTAATGAATCATGCAAGAGACTTGGTACATATATCGATGTTCTTCAAATTCATAGACTTGATAAGTCAACGCCAAAGGCAGAAATTATGAGAGCTTTGAATGACGTCGTTCTTCTGGGTCAAGCAAGATATATCGGAGCTTCAGCAATGAAAGCCGGAGAATTTGCTGAATTACAATATATAGCCCAAATGAATGGATGGTTCAAGTTCATTTCAATGCAAAATTTCTACAATTTACTTTACCGTGAAGAAGAAAGGGAAATGACAGCATTCTGTAATGATAATGAGTTAGGCAAGGTAGGTTTAATACCATATAACCCAGTTGCTAGAGGTTTATTGACAAGACCATGTGGTAAATCCTCTGAACAAAACAGAAATACTGAAACAGATCCACGTATTAAAGCATTATTTGGAGACCTTACAGATGCTGATGAAGAAATTATAGGTAGAGTAGAAGAAGTTGCCAAAAAGTATACGATCACTATGGCTGCTGTCGCTGCGGCATGGACTATTGCTAAGGGTACAAGTCCTATTGTAGGTCTTAACTCTGAGAAGAGAGTTGACGATATTATTGAGGCTATTAATCTTAAATTAACAGATAACGACCTAGATTATTTAGAAGGTCCTTATGTACCAAAAGTTTATACTTCTTAGGAAATTCCATGAGAAATGTTCTAATTATTATATATTTTGAATATCTAGTATTATCAGAGATGACCCATTTGGACAATGATTTATTGTATTTCGCTCATCTTATATAAACATACTGCTAGATATATTACAGAAATTCTTATTTGATATCGTTTCTATAATAATATCCTGGGATGAATTTTAATTCGCTAGAATAACCTCCTTTAATATCTTCAAGATACCCTTCTATACTTTAATATTAAAGAATATTTGATATTTTCAAGACAGACTTGCTAATGAGCTCTGTAATATGTAGCTATACCCTTGGCTAGAGCTCTATTCCTAATGCATCAGCTATCTCAGATGACTACATACAATATATTTACTGGGTAAACCTTCATATATTTTGCATCAATAGGCTCGTAGATTACCTAACAGTTCTCAATTATAATCAAATACATTAAGCTGATATGATGTCGTCATGTTAATCATATTAGAGAAACAGCAATATTACTTTCAATAGGGTTTTATTATCTCTATGATCTTATTTTTATGATTTTATATAAAAAACGGAATGTTTTCATTTTTACGATTGAGATTAAGATATTCTTTAACAAAAGCTTATGACAAAATTCAACAGTGAGTTCAGCAATTGAATTAGTACAGATTTCTGTGGAGAGGCTCATAAAGCATTGTGACTACTAAATTCTGAAATTACAAAATCAACTAATTAGGATCTATTTTTCTCTTACCGTTTAGTCAAGTGATAGTCATAAAGCCAAAATATTAATCATGTTGAACATGTTGAATATTTTCTTATTCTTAATTGGCCAAGAGCCTAATTGTATTTATTCTGGTAAATATAAATGATAAATTTTGTCATTTAGATACATAGTGTCTGTAAGTCTATGTATTCTCAAGCTTCGCATTTTCCGGACTTAATGTATGCCTAAGCCGTATCTGTAAAACATTGTCAATCTTTCCAAAGTGGGGTAGCAGAGGAGAGAGCTTCTGGTGCTTCTTAGTTTAATTCTCAATTAGTCAGCACAATCTGACATGTACTTGCAATAGATCTTTTTAAGCCGACAGACATTATCAAAAAATACGAGCACTACAGTCTTATAACATTTCCCTCTACTATACAACGACATGCAAGAAAATTTGCAGCACTAATATTAAGATACAGAACAGATTGAATATTCTGTTTGTAATACTGTAAGGTAAATAAATATATAAAATAAGATTTTAGGGTTTCTAATTATAATTATAATTTCTAATTCCGACCTATCTCAAAAAAACATTGCGATCATATTATTTACTAGGCTCTTTCTTTAAATAATGAATTTGTCCAAATATTAATAACGTTTCGCAATAACTTATCTATGTTATTGCGAAAGAAAAAGTCACATTCTTTTGATGCACCATTAAATATCCCACGTATAAAAGGTACAGCATTCCTAAAGTCAATATTAGATTTACCAAAAAGAATTATTTTATTTATTCAGCAATTGAAAGATGTCTCTTAATTCTACGAAACCAGCCGCTCAATGGTGGAAAGAATCCTCCATCTATCAAATATATCCTGCTTCTTACCAAGACTCAAATGGTGATGGTATTGGTGATATAAGAGGTATCATATCACGTTTAGATTATATCAAATCATTAGGGGTTGATATTATCTGGTTAAACCCATGTTTTGAATCGCCACAGGTTGACATGGGATATGACATTTCTGATTATAAAAAGATTTACGCTACATACGGTACCTTGGAAGATGTTGAAGAGTTGATTGAGAAAATACACAAGCTAGGAATGAAGATATTGATGGACTTAGTTGTTAACCATACATCTGATCAACATGAATGGTTTAAAAATTCTAGAGCTAGTGTTAGTAACACTCATCGTGACTGGTACATCTGGCGTAAACCTAAATTTGATGCTCAGGGAAATAGATATCCTCCTAATAATTGGTCGTCTTTTTTTGGAGGAAGTGCATGGGAATATGATGAAGCAAGTGGTGAGTACTATTTACACCTATTTGCTAAGGAGCAACCAGATTTGAATTGGGAAAATATAGAAGTTCGTGATGCTGTCCATGATATAATTAGATTTTGGTTGGATAAAGGTGCTGATGGATTCAGGATGGATGTCATTAATTTCATTTCTAAGGATCAACGTTTCCCTGATGCTGAAATGGTTACAGGTAGACCTTTTGAGTCAGGTTATCAATATTTTGCATGTGGGCCAAGATTACATGAATATTTGAAAGAAATAGGTAATATTTTGAACGAATATAATGCTTTCAGCGTAGGTGAGATGCCACGCTGTAACGATCCAGCTGAGATAATTAAGGCAGTTGGTGGAAATCGTGGTGAATTGAATATGATCTTCAATTTCGAGCACGTTGGTCTTGATAATAAACCAGATGGTAAATTCTTTTCATCCAGAAAGTGGAACCTTTCGGAATTATCTCATATTGTCAATAAGTGGCAAACCTTCATGCAAGAAAATAATGGCTGGAACGCATTATATTTAGAGAATCATGATCAACCGCGTTCTGTATCCAGGTATGCTAATGATTCGGATGAATACCGTGTTCGTAGCTCTAAGTTGGTTTCCAATTTTCTATCATTTCAAAAGGGAACTATTTTTATTTATCAGGGCCAAGAAATCGGAATGCGAAATGTATCAAGATCTTGGGATATTTCGCAGTATAGAGATCTTGAGAGTCTTAATCACTATGCCGAGGTTATTAATGACAATAGTACAAATGAAGAGATTGATAATGTTATGAAGAGTATCAATCGAGTCTCAAGAGATAATGCAAGAACTCCATTTCAGTGGGATAGCAGTCTAAATGCTGGCTTTTCTACCGCTGCACCCTGGATAGGAATAAATGATGATTATGAGACAATTAATGTGACTGCTGCAAATCAAGATCAAGGCTCTATTTTGAATCATTGGCGAAAAGTTCTTCAATTGAGGAAGGAGTTGAAGGACATTCTTATTTATGGATGGTTTGAAATGTGTAGCGATCTTGAAGATTCCTCCATTTTATCTTACAAGAGAATTGGAGGAAATCAGGAAATTCTAGTGATTTGTAACTTTGATTCAAAACAAGTTAAATGGAAGCTTCCCGAGAAATTTGTTGGATCAAAAGTTTTACTTTCAAATTATCAAGCAAGTGATGTTTCGATTCCCGGGATTGAGTTAAGGCCCTATGAATCCGTGGTTCTTTTAAAATAGAAGATATCTATATCTAAGAGTATAGCTAGACATCGTATTTAATTATTTCAATAAAAATTTACGAGGACATGATGACAGAGGCGCTTATATATTGAAGTCATTAAATATTTAATTTATATATATATAAACTCCTCTCTTTTCTTTTATATTAATTTGGACTTTCAGATATGAATTCTTTTAAATACATTTCAGCAATACTCCAGAGAAATAGAACATAATATGCCTCAATGACATCATCTTCATTCATCGTGTTTCCTAATATTAATCCCATTTGGCATATAAAATTTTCAAAGCCTAAGAATACTCTTTTATTCTTAATTACCGTATCTCCATTAAATGCGGCATTATTTCATCCTCGCAATACTTGTTATCGCCATGGTAGGATTTTGGCAAACCATTTATTCATATTATATAAAAATAAAAATATTATTCTAATTCTAATCTCTACTTGATTATTATCTCAATATTTTGGCAGTATGAGCCGTATTGTTGTTCTTGGTGGAAGTGGTCATGTGGGATCATATTTAATTCCTAGACTTGTTGAACAAGGGTATGAAGTCATAAATGTCAGTCGGGGGACCGCTAAGCCATACTCTTCACACTATACATGGAAAAAAGTGAAAAATGTTTCAATTGACAGGAATGCAGCTGAAAAAGAAGGTACGTTTGGTAAACGGATAGTAGACTTAAAACCCAACATAGTAATAGATATGATTTCTTTTAATCTTTCTAGCACTAAACATATTGTTAAAGCATTAAGAGGCAAAGTTGAACATTACTTATTCTGTAGCTCCATTTGGGTATATGGATCTCTATGTGCAATTCCTTCAATTGAATCTGAACCTCCAAACCCTATTGATGCTTATGGTTCGGGAAAAGCTGAGAGTGAAGCTTGGCTTGTGAATCAGGCACGTGTAACTGGCTTTCCGGCTACTTGTTTTCGTCCAGGACATATAGTTGGAAAGGGATGGAATCCAATTAGTCCAATTGGTAATGCCAATCCAGAGACATTTTCCGCAATTGCGAAGGGAGAGGAGATTGTTCTCCCAAATCGTGGACTAGAGACAGTACATCATGTTCATGCTGATGATGTTGCACAGTGGATTATTCTCGCAATTGAAAAGAGAAATGTAACAATTGGTGAAATATTTAATGTGGTTTCAGATCAAGCAGTCAATTTACGGGGTTTTGCTGAAGAAGTTTATCAATGGTTTGATAAGAAACCAGTAATATCATTCAAACCTTATGATGAATGGATTCTTGGCTTGGGCGATTGGGCTGAAAATACTTCTGGTCATATTATTCGCAGCTCTTGCCATTCTATTGAAAAAAGTCGTCGGCTCTTAGACTACAAACCTCAGTATACTAGTATTGAGGCTGTATTTGAGTCTGTGAGTGAGCTTATAAAGTTGAATGTTGTCACTATCGAATGATATCCAAAAAGACTCTCATATTATTTTCATCATCGTATATCATCTCAACATATAAGTTCGAATTATAACGATCACTTAAGGCTCATCTAAAATAATATTATTTATGTCTTCATCTGAAAAATACTTTTAAGTCATCATTTTCGTTTATAAGCAATTTGTATAGTTTATTATTTAAGCGATCTCTTATCTAAGTTGGTTTTTGTGTAAATAACGGATTATTGTCAAAACCGTATCGAATGGAATAGATTCGTAACGACTGTAATGAAATGATTACTGTATAATACTAGGAAAATAGTTAGTATTGTTGACAGTGATATTTTTGTTAACTCTATATACTTATCGACTCCATTCCCACCATTTGTTAACTACGAAACTTACTTGTTGCAGACAGAAAGTTAAGAACAATTACAATGGTTGATGTTTCTACTGATACTAGTAACCCACACTACTAAAGAAATGTTTATATAGATGAAATATATGCTCCCTGACAATTAAATTGGAGGAGTTATTGATGTTCAGAGCTAGTGGTTTAATTCTTACACTACTATCCTCGTTAGTTCGACATATTTCAACTCATATACTTCTATATCTTTGAGTAGCTCGTTCCTCAAAGCTATAACTTCTTTCACAAGAGGAGTGAAGCATCTATTATTGCAGGAGTAAGCACTTCAACTTCAGGATCAAACCTTGCCACATTAAACTTCAATTTAAACGATTTTTGGTAGATCCTGAAGAGAACTGCATAAAAAAATGTCAGGTGTTTGAGGGATCTTTAGTTCACACATTAATTCTTAAAATAGAAATATTTAAGGGGAATTAATCCTACTTGAAAATAAAGTAGAGAAACGTTAGAAATAATGATAGTAGACTACATTTACACTTTTTTAACTATGTTGAGTTTGAGTTACTGCCTCGAAGCTAATACCTGGGCTGACATTAACTCTTTCTTTGAAGAATGCCTAAGAGATGAATGGGAGAATTATGACGTAAAACTTACACCATTGAATAACTTAGCCATAATAAACAAACAGCCACGATTGTTTGATATTTCTGGTGCAGATCATGACCTTTTTGAATGTTGGAGAGCACTCAATACCACAGTTATGATATCACTAAGCGACACTAGTCAAGGAATACCACTAGGAAGAATATTGACCTCTGCAGATGAAGTAGGATCGGATGAGCTTGACCATTGGCAACCGAATCATGGGATTATAGTATCGCCGCAGGAATTGGAAGGAAGTCAGATATTTATGTAGAATTATGGGATATGAAACGATAATAAACCTTCAGGGGATATCGTATTAGAACAATATTAGAACGTGTTAAATGAATCACTGACAAATCAGAAAGTGAAATCAGCGTATATAGACAATAATTTCTGTAAAGCAGATATGTTATTACAGGCTGGCCACATCTTTTTTGTATGAATGACATTGAGTCATTTTTAAGTCATGCAGTGGTGACTGCTATAAGGAGATATTATATTCCTAAGAAAACGGTAATTTTATTAGGTGAACGTGTAAGAGATTCGCCTCTGACAAAATAACAACAGAAAATTATTAATACTTTTATTTTCAAAAAAATTCCATTCTCCTGAGAAATTTTAACCGGTACTTAGACTCGTAAATTATAAAATTCTTTATATTAATGCTTTCTAGAGTCTCTTATGTGCTCTATAGGCTACAGAACATTATCTCATTCGTTTATTAAATACATATGCACGATTCCAATAATCAATCAAATCCATTTAACTATTTACTCTTGTGATATTCATTTGCACTAATTTCGATTGTCCCACTTTGAATGTTTTCAAATTCACGACATTGTCTTAATAAATTGCTGCAAAATTAAAGTAAAAGAAATAGTCAACTGCTTGTCATACTGTACGATGAGTATATAGTATTATAAATAGTTATATCACAATCTTCAGAAAGGCTCTTATCATAAGGAGAAAGGTAACGATGTTCGCCAATCACAACGGTTCTGACACCAGCTCTAACAATATCATCGGTATCCAACTGATCTTTACTTGAATATCAGGGGTATCTCGAGGATTTTCAATGGTTATTCTCTGAGTAAACTGCTTTCTTTTTAATTAAGCTCATTAAATGAAGTAATTTACATCCTGTAAATGAATTTGTTGGAACAATTGAATGAATTACCAATTGTCATGTACCTCTAAGATCAAATTAATTTCAAATATTCCATCTGCTGCTCTTTTAAAACAATGTTGAATATACTCAAGTTAATTTTAAAGACAATCATGTAAGGATTGTGATAGTTTCTAGTACAAATAATTCCCACTATCTCAAAGAGTATCACCTCGAGTATTAGATATACCTTTGTTGTAATGATCCTTAGGGAGATTATATTTAGTTTTGACGATAGAAATGAAACTCTCTGAATGAAACCGCCTGCTGTAGAGGGATGTATATGGAGACAAAATGTATATAGCTTCCCTGAGTCATTGAGCAATGTTTTTGATCTTCAACCGTTAAAGCAAGCTCCTTGTGTGAAGGTTACATCTTAATCACTAAGCATTCTTATTTTTGGAGGATATATCTAACTTGAATATTTATATTTTCTTTTATGGTTCTTGTAGTGACTCAAAAAATTAATGTTTGGTCAATATTTCCAGAAACCTTAAGGTTAAATGATTTCTTTGAAACGATAGTTTATATTTAATTTTTATATATATATCCTAGTTTGGGTCTCATTGGGGTAATTTATATAGAGAGGCATTCTTAGCTATCTTCCTCTAAAGTAAAATCTGACAATACCCAAGGATATTAGTTTCTTGACAGAAGTCTGTGGTGTGGCAGAACATATTGCAAATGACCGTAGGTATAGTTGACAGCAATGTTTCAACTTAACATGATAGAGGTGTACCTAATTTTTTTCTTCTTTTGTTCATATTAATCATTGGGAATAAAATATATTTCTAACAGAGTTACTAATAGTATAGAACATCGTAATATAAGCTCTAATTAGAACTATATATCAATTTTTCTACAAACTGGTTTCTAAAATCATCATTAATATAAAATAATTACTAACTTTTTGATTTCTTTCCCAAATTTTTATTTTTATGAAGAAAAGTTTCTTTATATATAAATTTCTTCTAAATATTATAGGTTTTATAAACTAATTTATAACATATATAAGTCCAAACGTTTGTTTCCGAACTTTTCTGCAATTTTAGGATAATTATCTTGTTCTTCAGGAGTAAGTTTTTTCCATGCTCTTTTCTTTTGGACATTTCTAAATTGATAATAAGACCTTGCTAAAAGACAAGCTGCCAAAGTTCCAAAACTAATTACAATTAATTGTACGTTACCTCTATGATATAAGGGTTCTTCATCAGGTCTATAAATATTAGCACCAATGATACCACCAGCTTGGGAAAACATATTGACAACAGCTGCTGAAACCACTCTGGTCCTCACAGAATAAGAATTATCCGAACACCATGAAATGGTTAATGGCCATGTTGGACTTGCTGATAATACTACTGTCAAGAGGCAATAAGTTCCCCAGACATCAATTTGTGCACCCTTCCACCAACGAAGCGGGATTAAACATGGTATTACCCAAGCTGGAATAGTAGCCATTATTAATGCTCTACTTTCAAATATTTCAGATAAATATCTAGTTCCAAGCATTGTAAAAATAGATATGATGTTATATGGAATTGTTAAAGCATTAGTTCTAAAAGTAGAAAATCCAAGCTTTTTCAAGGTTAAGGTCAAGTAGTTCAGAATCGGGGCGGTCATTGTATCACCCAAAATTCTGATAATATATACTGGCCATATATCATAATCTATGATTGCAGTCCATAATTCCAGAAGAGTAACAGGTTGTCGATTATTCATATCTCCTTTCGTTGGATCATCACGCAATACTCTATTTACAACTATTTTTTGCTTCACGATCAGTGTACCAACCTTTCTTGCGGAACCAGGTTTTTGTTTGAACTGCAGAAGCAGGCATCTTAAAAAATGAAAGTAAGCCAACCAACAAGGTAAAAGCACCTTCTTTAAGGAAAAGCCATCTCCAGCCATCAGAAATGCCATTAGTTTTGATCTTTAAGAGGCAAATGCTAACAAACTAGCCCAAACAGATGTCAAAGGGTTGGCTATATAGAAAAGTGATAATCTAACTGGGAATTCTTTTAATGTATAAAAATATGACATCCATAAACAAACATCACATATAAATCCCCCTTGTAATGCACCTAACAATGCTCTCGTAATATAGAAACCAGTTTTATTTTTAATACCTGCTTGAGCCATGCTTACTATACTCCAAAAACCCATTTGCATCGGTATCCAAATATCTGGACCAAGTTTCTTGGAAATCATCTGAGAGGGGAGTTCAGCACTTAAGAAGCAGATTAAATTGATAGTACTGCCGATATTATAATCACTTGTTGTTAAATTTAGGTCACCTAACATATTATCTGATAAAGCTTGCAGAATATTACTTCTATCAAAGTTCAATGCGGTAAACATTAAGAAAGCCCAGAATGTAACATACCAGTCATTTTTCCAAACCACTTTTTTTTCTTCTTCTTTTGTCCATTTAAAATCTGGATCGAAATAATCTCTACATTCATAGTTGCAATTTTCATATATCAGTCTGTAATACTCAGATACTGTTAGGCTTTGGAATATATGTTCTTCCCCATAGGAAATATTGGATTCTAAATCGAAACTTTCATTGATGTTTACAATTTCTCCTTTAGAATTGCCTTTATCAGCACTCTGGATTTCAATCATTGTTAGTTAAAGATTGATAATATTACCACTATGACTTTCACTCACAATTTTATAAGAATCTGAATTAGACCAAATGTTAACCATAGCCAAATGTCGTCAATTATTGCTAATCATAAACATATAAGTTATATCCACGGGAGCCTCATTGTTTTATGCTTTGAGAATAATTTTTTCCTCTCTGTTTCAATCGCCTATATCTAACAAAAAATAATTAGTATTGTACTTTGACACGGGCTAAGAGGTTCCGTCTATCAACTTGTTGAATATGCTTATCACGCTCATCTCATTTTTATTTGCAGTAATTGCGCAATCTCGATCAGAAGTGAGAAAAGTGTGGTCGCAGTTTATATGGTATTGATCATATATGAATAAATAAAAATTTACCCTTTAATATTACAGAGAATGATAGCAATACCTAGTCAAGCGTAAACTGTGTGCATAGATAATTATTTGAGCGTAGTATACTGTTGTGTTATTGTGAAGAGGAACCTCCATGTTTACGCATCAATCCTCATCGAATAAAAGTGGAGGAAAACTGATTTTTTTAAATAACTTTTAGCTAAAATTATGCATGCATCAAAATTTCAGACCGTTTCCGGTTATCAAATGCTATGACTCGTATGGCTTCATCTTGAAAATTGGTACAAAACTATTCTCATTTATAATAGTTTTATTACGAATAGTATCATAAAATTTCTATATCGCAAACATAAACTTCAAAAATAAACATGGCTCATAAGATAAGCAAACAAGGTAATAAATAGCAAAAAATTATAAGAAAATAAGATCCATACCTTCTTAAGCTAAATCAATCAACCTCTAAGTATAGAAGTAAAGATAGTACTTTAATTAGATATTTTGGCTGTTATACAATAAAAATTTAGTCCACCATGTTGTAAGTGATAGTAAATTTTAGGTGCTGTGAAACCTGTTGCACCACATGTATTGCGAAAAATGTGGATTTACATTGTAATATTTATGCCATATAAATATACTTTACAAGGCTCTTAATTTGATGAGGGAGTTGACTGCGTGTAGCCACATAAATCATCGAATGATGGTATAATTACAAGTAAAAAACCTTGGATTAAATCATTATTTCCTAACAGATGGTATAGTAGACAAGTTAAACGATTTCTTTCAAATGGACAGATTGAATCAAGGAGTTAAAAGAAGTGATATGGACATTTCAAAGTCTCCCTTGAAAGGGGATATTGAAATCATTCAAGAAATACATGAAATTGAAGACAATAAAATTTTTGGGCAAGAAAATGTGCTTAATAGAGGGTTAAAGCAAAGGCATATTCAAATTATAGCATTAGTAGGAGTTTTTGGCACGGGACTCTTTTTGTCAAGCGGTGGTACTTTGTATCTAGTAGGTAATGTTGGTATGTTAATTGCCTATGTATTTGTTGGGATTATCGTTGGCTTAAATCAGTTGGCTAATGCTGAAATCTCGACTCTAATGCCTATAACTGGATCCCATATAAGGCATGCAGAACACTTTGTTGATAAATCATTTGGCTTTGCGTTAGGCTGGCTTAATGTATATTCTTCTATCATCCCTACTGAACTTTCTGCAACTGCAGTAGTAGTAAGTTATTGGACCGATGCAAATCCGGCTATTTTTATTACTATTTTTGCAATCATTATTATTGCTTTGAACTCATATACTATAAGATTCTACGGTGAAGTTGAATTTTTCTTTGGGTGTTTAAAGATCTTACTTATAGTAGGCTTATTTTTTGTCAGTATTATAATAGATCTAGGTGGAGTTCCAGGACAAGAGAGATTAGGTTTTCATTATTGGAAGTTATCACCTTTTAAGCCATATTACGCAACAGGAAATTTAGGCAAATTTATTGCCTTTTGGAAATGTGTGAGTGGAGTAGTATACTCCTATGGTGGCGTTCAGTCAATAAGCTTTTATGCTGGTGAAACTGAATATCCCAGAAGAGCAATATATACCGCAGCAAAAAGAGTTTTCTATAGGGTTTTTATCCTCTATTTTTTTACCATATTCGCATTAACAATGATTGTCTCAGCAAATGATCCAGCAATAGCATCATCTACAGGTACCGCAAAGGGATCGCCTTTTGTCATAGCAATGGAAAGGGCAGGAATTAAGGTGTTACCTCATATTGTAAATGCAATAGTTTTAACATCCGCTTTTTCTGCTGCTAACTTATCTTTGATTCAGGGATCTAGAACACTTTTTGCATTGGCTGCTAATAATCAAGCCCCAAGGGTTTTCCTTAAAGTAAATTCAAGAGGAATTCCCTACATTGGTTTAATCGCAGTTTCCATGTTCCTTCCACTAGCATACATGCTGATTAATTCATCATCAGCAATTGCATTTCTGTATTTCCAACTGTTGACTTCTGCAAACTTGCTTTTAACGTGGTGTGCTATTTCGACTAATTACCTCTTCATGATAAGGGCTATGAAAGTCCAAGGGTACTCAAGAGACAACTTACCTTATTCTTTCAAATTTACACCACTTGCAGCTGGAATCTCATTGTTTTTTTCATTTCTTTTTCTTATAACTGGTGGCTTTACTAACTTCTTGAGTGGTAACTTTCAGATTTCTAGTTTCATCAGTAGTTACTTCATCATTCCTCTATTTTTAATTCTCTATTTCGGATGGAAGTTTTTAAAAGGAACAGAAATTTTGAATCCTGAAAATGTTGACTTAAAGACTTTGTTTCAAGATGTAGAAGATAACCCAGAGCCACCATTTGAAAAATTGCATGGATTGAATATTTTGACCGTTTTATGGTCTTAAGTAGTATTGGTAGAGATCAAATTAGAGAACCCTAACACAAAGAGAAATCATTGAATATACACTTAAAAAAATAATTGGATAATATCATTGTTATTTTAGTTGTAAAGCTATAATTTATTTATTTCTAGGAATTTCTCTTGTTCTTGTATACTATCGTGAATGATACTCTTCTTGAAAAGATAAGCTTATTAGTCACCTGGACTTATATTGATAACATTGAAATGCAAACGATAGATACAAAGATATTACCGTTAAAAGGATTATGTGATAAGTATGTAATAAGAAAAAATATACCCCAGATCATGTAGCCAATTTATACTTTCTCGATTCTCAAAGCTAACACTCTCTAATTCCTTTGATCACGACAGGTATCATACCACCAACAGGTATCGTAAAATATCTATGGTTAAGGGCAACCAATATAGCTCTGATAGTTCCAGCATGACTTGTAGTGGAGATGAAATAGTTGTCTCTAGCTGATTCCCTTGCGATATGATTATCTATACAGTCTTCTTCGAATAATTCTTGAAGAAAACCGTTGACCCTTATAGCATGCTCAGATAAAGTTTCTCTAGTATCGGAAAAAAGTTCATCATTTTCACTAATACCATCAGAATCAAATCCGAAATGCCCAAACTTCTCATTTATCACCGATCTAGTTGATCTTTTATCGCACAAGTTCACTCCAATAGTCTCCCTAAGTGGTTCTGCTATTCTACATGGAATATGTCTGATTCCGTTCCACGTAATGTTACAGGTGTTTATAGAACGTTGCAAAGGGGAAACATAAAACTTTGATGGAATTGGTGCGCCAAGCTTGATTTCCTTTCTCCAAAGTTCGTGGTTTTCCCTAGCCTGATCTTCACCTAAAGGCGTCAAACAAGGATCAGGCGCCCATATAATTTCTCCATCCGTAGTTTTTGAAAAATATTTTCTATGCCATTCAGGAAGCCCATATTTTTCCATGCATACATTATGAAACCCTTCACCGTGTCTAGCAAATAAAACTAATTTGTAAGATTCATTTTCTTCACAATTCTCATTCAAATACTTCAACTCAGTAATTATATCCTCCCAAGATTTTAATCTCCCAATATTCTCAGTAGCATGGTTGAACTTCAGATCGTCAGTAGTCTCAGCAGTCTGTTTGAAAAATCCATGGATAACTTCAAATTTCCACTTTAGTTGATTCTTTAACTTTTCAATTTCTGAATTATACTTATTCCTTTGTTCATTAACGGTATTTCGGTCAAGGTATTCTTTTTTAACAGGCGTAATAAATGACATTTTATTGTTTGGGAGGTTGAGCGAATCAAAATAGACGCATGCAATTGGTATATTAATAGTTGGGGCGTGCCTAGCCTAAAACTAAAAATTGATGCAAAAACTAATTTTGGTAAAATGCTATTTGCACTAGATTGGGTACTCTGCCGTAATGATTTGAATTAAAGCATTTTGTCAACGAACTTCATCGGTTCCTTTAATATTGCGAATATAATTATACTTAATGATGATAAGGAAAACTAAATATATCAACTAAATATATCACCTAGTGATAAAGCTAAAATATTAATACATTTTCATAATACAATTCTTATCCCTCTGCTTAAAATGTATATCTGCCCTATAGGTTTTGATCTTAGTTAATTTATTTAAATAACAAACAAATAATTCCGAAAGTAATCTTGAGTCTATATCCTGGAGAGTGTAGTTAAGAGAAAAAGAGGCATTTCATGTTATTTATGTTGTAAAAAGAACATCAAAATGTGATGCACAAACACCAAAATGTAGAACTTGTACAAGATAGAGTCTACTCTGCAAATATGAAAGACGTTCTACCTGTACTATTCTATAGTAATTATTATGATAATCCAAAAATTTTCTGTGTAAATTATTATGCTTCTGACTTTCATTTAAACCTAACTTAATGTTCCCCAGAAATTCTAAAAGTAGTTCCATTCCCTTCAAAATTTTCCACCATTCATACGACGATGTTAAAGCTATAATGAAAAGGATCAATTTACCAAATATACCTTGAAATTACATATTTAAAGCAACTGTTATATATTAAACTACAGATTTTGATATGTACGATGCCAGGATGTTATTTTAGGATTTCTCACGTTGGATTAAGATCAAGAGGTCAGTAAATTTGAAGTAAAATCAAAAGAACTCTGAATATTTGACAACATTCAACGTTATGTCTGTATATATCTGGTATAGTTTGAGTTGGATTCATGAATGGGTACTATTCTTTTCCGATTTCAACTGCTAATTTTAGGTCCAGCTACCTAAGACATATTTATTTTTGAAAATATACGTAGTAGTTATTTGACCTATTAGTAGTTCATTTGAACATCACTTGAACTACTTTGTGGATTGAGAGTAATATTTGCGTTGGATCTAGGGATATTTACTGCAAAATAACCACTACCACGATAGTTAAAACAATTCAATTCTCTTGTCTTCTCTTTTTTCCCACCACGAACTCGTCTGATTGGACTGACGTAGTTACTTCTGTTAAATTTGAAGTTATCGCTGCTCTCGCCTCGTTTGTTTGTGCGTTTACCAGCATCTATAATAGCTGAAGCGATAAGTCCCATAGTTAGTGCCTTTCTATCATTTAGGATTTTAATGCACTTCCTCTTTTCACATGCAGAGGACCTAATATAAACATTCTATCAAGCGCTGCGCTGCGCATATGAAAGAAGGATGCCTACGATCTCTTCAAGTTGGTATAACTTCTCTGTGATCTTCTTTATCTTAACTAAGGATACTTGGTCATGAGTAATAAGTTCTTGATGACGAAGCTTACTTTTTAAAAAACTATCGTACCATTAAGCATTCTTAGACAGATATGGTTCATTAATTCTTTAAGAAATATTATCACCAATAGTTTCGCATTTTAATCTTTTTTTAAAAACTAACAAATAAGAAATAGAAGATTTAGTGAATACCTTATTTCTTTTAGCACTAAGTAGAGTGATATATATTATCTATAAATATCCTTATAAAGTTAAGTTGAAGTATTAAGATGCATGTAAATAAGCAAAATACCGAATTAGCAAAATACCCCTTATTTTAGTTGGGGTCGAAAGAATAGTCAAAATGTGATTAGGCAAAAAATATACCTGATGTCAAAGGATTAAACGAATAATATGCCAATAGTTACCAAAAAAGTAACAATAAATGAAGATTTGAACTTAGAGGCAGAAGCAACTTGCACCGATGAGATTGATAAGACAGATGTAGAAGTGGCAGCAGATGATAATATTGACGAAACTGGAGATGTATGGGTCGGTAAAGAAACTATTGAAGTTTTGATAACTAATGGCATATATGAGGTGAAAACATCATTGCCAACCATGTAAGTAGTATAACCAGTGGTCTTCGTGACTAGTTCACAATCAACATTAGCGCAGTGATTTTCAGTAATGGTCATAAGTTGCTGACCTTGATCAGAAGTTTCAACTGACATAGTTGGGATAGGATTGTGAGCCATGTATGTTGAAGTTATGCCAGATATGACAATAGCACCCGTAACATGTTCTGATATGGTAATATCTGATGGGGATGGCTCATTAATTTTGGTTGTAATTGTTTCACTAGTAGGTGTTTCGACTGTTAATGGACAGTATGTCGTGTAACTTGCTTCATTTTGGGTGATAATCATGTAACCTGTCGTGGTTGGGACAGTGAGACAATGTTTAGCAAAGCATGTAGTAACGGTGAGTACAGTTGTATTGACATCAGAGTATGTTGATGGGACGACTGATATATCAGTTTTAGTAGTAAACGGGATAATGGTTGAAGTAATAACAGTGCTGAGTTGAGATGCTGAAATAGGCTCAACTACTGAACTGAATTGACTTGAGCTGGATTGGGTAGCTGCACTTGATTCAACGATCGACTTGGATTGAACAATCAAACTTGAGTGGATATCTGAAGTAGATTCAGATTCAATTACAGAGCTAGATTTAATTTCCGCTCTAGTTTGAATAGATGAAGTTGATCCAGTATTCTGATCGGATTGAGCTAACGAGCTAAACTTAATAGCTGTAGTGATTTGTTCAATGGAATTTGGTGGAGTCGTTGAAATGGTGTCCTGGGATGAATTGGATTGAGTAGTTGAAATGACATAACTAGATTGGGTTTGTAGTGCTGAGCTAGACTTAGCTTTCGAACTAGGAGTGCTTGTGGGGTTTGATTGAATAATTAAGCTGGATTGTACGAGAGAGCTGGATTGAACAACCGAGGTAGATCCGACTTTGGAACTAGATTGTGTTGCTGTAGTTATTTGGACAATTGATGA
>JAKVQU010000133.1:0-28619 GCA_030462985.1 Schwanniomyces sp. yHRVM31
TGTAAATCATCAATTCATAAAACAGGGTTTCTAACATTCTCAGTTTAACTTTGTTTTAAAAGATTTTTGAAGTCGGATCTTTAGTAACACAAAACCAACAAGGAAACAAGAACCACAACATCTTCAGAAGTTCCGATTCTTCTTAAGGCAACCGTATTCAAATGATTTCTTTCTGCTTCCCCCTTAGTAGCACCTAATTTTATGGTACTATCGATAATATTATCAAATAGTCCAGTGGATACTGGCCCTGGACAATAAGCATTGACAGTGATATCATATTTTGCTAACTCTTGGGCTGCTGACTGTGTTAAGCTCTTAACGGCAAATTTCGAGGCAGAATAAGCACTCATAGTTGGTACACCAATGTGAGCAGCAATAGATGCAGCATTAATGATTTTACCTTTGCTTTGATTTTTAATAAATACTTCTGAAGCAGCTTGAATATCATGAACCACGCCTTTAAGATTTATATTTATATGGTCATCGATATCACTGCCACTAAGATCTAATGATGGCTTTACTTTACAAATTCCGGCATTGTTTGTCATGACATCAAAACCACCAAAATTATTTTCTGTTGTTTTAACAAGATTGAGGACGTCATTTTTCTTGGATACATCAGTTGGGACAAAAATACCTTTTTGTCCCAATATTTTAATCTCATCTACTACACTTAAAGCATCCTTTTCTGTGTGTAGTAAGTCGCCAATTGCAATGTTATATCCTTCTTTTGCAAGTTTAAGTGAAACAGCATGTCCAATTCCAGATGCACCTCCTGTAATAGCTATGGATTTAATCA
The DNA here is from genome assembly GCA_030462985.1 of Schwanniomyces sp. yHRVM31. Classification (NCBI taxonomy): domain Eukaryota; kingdom Fungi; phylum Ascomycota; class Pichiomycetes; order Serinales; family Debaryomycetaceae; genus Schwanniomyces; species Schwanniomyces sp. yHRVM31. The sequence continues at coordinate 800 of JAKVQU010000133.1, forward strand.
TAATCAAAATTATATATTGTAAGAATTCCTGAATCTTTAAATATATTGTTAGAATAATGATTGGTGTGGACGGATATTCTCCACCATAGCATATTTCCGAGAAATACAGAAATAAGATGGATTACGTATTTTAATTAGTATTCTATATTGTCAATCAGTTCAAATTATTTGAAATAAAGAAGAGATTCTTACTTTTGTGTGTATTTCTGGACTCAAATGACATTGATCTCAACCTAAATGCTTCAGGACTTCAAATATTTTCAATATATATATCCAAAATTCAAACCACTGTGGGGTTACATTATCCGGAGTTCATTAAGTCTTAGTTCAATATCCGTATCTTCTCCATCCCAGAAGAAAGAACTGGATAAATGAAAATTGTACTAACAATATAATTTACAAAAAATGCTCTCCACATCTTATATCTTAACGTCGCAATTATTCTACTATAAATAGCCATCGTTTACTGGTATTTTCCGGTGCCTATTTTATTAAGATTACTAGTTGCAAAAATGTCCAGTATTGATTACGCAAAAGAAGTTGAAGTAGCACTTCAGCAAGCTAAGGATTTGAACCCAAACCATTCCCCAGCACAAAGAAGAATAATTAGAGCACTTATTGAATTTTTTCTGGCTATCTTCATTCACGGAGACAAACAAACTATGAGAAAACACATTTCTCCTAGGTATATTCAACACAACCCAAATTTAGGTGATGGCCCAGATTCACTATTCGAATTTGCCGCCTGGAAAAGACAACAAACTAAAGATAAATCTGGCTATGATGGTCCACCAGCTCTTCATTACAAGAGATTCCTTGTTGATGGCGATTTATTGACTGTTCATTTACACTGGATAAATTATCCAGGTGATAATGGTATTAATATCATTGATGTATTTAAATGGGATACTAAGGAATTCCAATTTACTGAACATTGGGATTGTAACCAAGAAGTTCTAGATGAGAAATTACACAAGAACAAAAACAGTATTTTTTAGCATAGTCTTAAAATATACTTATTATTCAGCAGTATTTATTATTCTTTATGTTTATTAATTTATGTCAATTGAGCTTTTTTATAGATATGGCTACTAAAATTCATCTCTAAATAATTTTACATGGTTTGCATATAATTAATGCTTAAAGAGGTAAAAAATTATTCCCCACACACAATACAAGAGGTTTGATGTGATAATCTTAAGAAGTTTTAACATGAAAACCCTTAAAAAGCAAAGGAAGAGGGCCCCGGTAGTACCACCAGATAAAAGGAAGAAAATAACTAAGGCATGTGATCTTTGTAAAAGAAGAAAGATGAAAGTAAGTATCAACTATCACAGTATCATAAAATATGATGTACATGAGCATTAACATTGAAGTAGTGTAGTGGTGGCATTACTTGTACCGCTTGTCAACGTAAGGGGATACAATGCCTGTATTTTAGTGTTGATAGAAGACTGACTAAACAAAATTTAAATGGATCTGATCGTGAATCTAATTTGGCACCAATTCTAACGGTAGAGAAAGATCAGGAAATTCTACTGATTTCAAACGAGTTGAACTCCAATGGTATTCCTCAAGGTCTTCAACCAATGTCATCATTTCCTCTAACTGGCGATAAACCTCTTAGTGAATCTTCTATTTATCTGAAGGTTGAAAATGGAATACCGGAGGGGTTATCAAATATGAATGGGGGCACACTAGACTTTTAATTAATTCTACAGGGGGCTTACGGTATTTTGGTGAAAGTAGTCCATTGTCTCTTTTACATGAATGTAGGGCAATTTTTAAGGAAGTGAATGGAGAGTCGATTTTTACTGTTGACCCCAGAAAAGGACTTGTTATAGACGAACCCTATATAGTCAAAAGGAGATTCCCAGTTCCCCTCCCAACAAAACAATTATGTGGAATTCTCATGCGATGCTTTGAAACAAATATTAATGATACATTTTATGTTTTTGATATGGAATATTTCAACAAGAACTTCTTGCAGCCTGCACTCAAAAATCCTCTCACTTTGGATAAAACAAAATTATGTTTATTATATTTGGTTCTAGCCAATGGTGCATATTTTGCCGAGCGTTCTGATAATATAAATTCTGAAGAGTTAGAGTTGGTAGGTTCGTCTTCTTTTCTTGATTCAGGTACTATAATAATGAGAGATTTAGTTTATGATGATAGATTATGGTTGGTTGAAGCAAACTTTTTAAGATACTTTTATTATCAATCGAGTTGTAGGCGCTCATCATCTTGGATAAATTTAGGTTTGGCAATAAGAATAGCTCAAGCTTTAGGAATACACCGGAGACATATTAATGAGAGATTCAACGATGAGAGTTATGTGAATCACAGAAGAAGATTATTCAGAAGTCTTTATATATGTGACAGGATTTCATCCATTAATCTTGGAAGACCGCTAGCAATAAATGATTGTGACTGTGATGATTTCAAAGTTGCTCCATTTATTATTGATTCCCTTGAATAATTTAGATCAAGATGTCAAATAGAGATATCGCACGTTGCCCAAATTAATGGAAACATTCTTGAAAATATCTACAAGGATGGTATGATCAATATTAAGAGAGCGAGGGCATTAGCGATTGAATTAAAACTATGGTCTTTAAACTTACCTTCAGAACTCGATATGAGTAATATCCAAAAATATAGTTATGACAGTAGTGATGGGTATTTACTTGTTTTGGTACATTTATCTCAATTATATGGTATCATGCTTTTAACGAAGCCGTTTATGATGCATGTGTTATTATCGAAATTACAGGGCGACGTACAAATTGGGGAGAATAGCTTGATGCTTAACTTCTGTAAAGCTTCTATACGCACAGCATTAACAACAATTAGATTAATTCATTGTTATATGGAACATCGAACGAATAGGTTAGAAGTTTTCACGACTACTAATTGCTGCTTATTTGCCGCCTTAATAGTGGGTCTTACATTGTTTGAGCATAAAAGAAAGACAAACCCAAACCAGGAGATTTTAAAAGTGCTAATATATAATCTTCAATTAGCGGATAATATACTATTTACAATGGGTAAATTTAACTTAACAGCAGCGAGGTGGAGTGAAAATGTACAAAATATGTTAACAGCGATTATAGAAGATCCTAATAGTAATACACCTAATGCTACGGAGGATATTTTCGATTCTAGCAAGGAGTTGGAGAAATTTAAGGAAGTAAACTTAATGGACATTGAAAAAGATTTAACAAATTTCCAACAAAAATTTCTCCCTCCTGATAATGAATTGAAGTATGATGCATTGGCGCAAATATGTATCTCGGGAGATACGCCTTCTTTAGATGCGTTCTTGTATAATTTCGGTCGAACAGAGCATCTTTTCGATTGTCATCGTTAGGAAATAAATGGCAAATCAATCTTCCAATTTTTTATATTTCCTTCACTTTTATCAATTTCTCTATATGGTTTCTAAAAAAGGAACAAAAAAATAATCTAATTTCCTCCATATCTGATTTGATTATCAATATTGCATTCTATTTATGCCATAGACGACTGTTACAGCCGAATAACAATGACTTGGAGTTAAAATACGAAGATAAATACTTTCAAACCCAGAAAGAGCTCTGGGTCTTTATCAATTTATTTTGAGCTCAATACTTCAGCATTGAATTACAATTATATATTATTTTTTCTCCTTTCGTAACTCAATTTCTTTGATATATCACAAAACGATTAGAGTATAACAATTCCTAAAGCAAATATAATGAAATTAATTTTCCAAAACTCTTTAGAAACGAAGTCAAAGAGTGAGTGAAGTGTACAAAAAGCATTTTAATTCTTAAATATTTTCCAGTTTGTATAGATTGGGATTTGGGAAGAGTTTAAATCATGCTTAAAAATTGCTTCGGGTGATAAAACTAAATAATCATCCTTCTCAACAATAACTTCCTTATCTGCCTTCAATAGAATCACAATTCTCTTTTTCAAGCTTTTCAAGCTTATGAGTTCTACGGCAGACATAAAGACACTTAAATTATTATTTTTAATAACTTTATGAGTAGGCTGATGCATGGTTCTGTCATATTTCTTTTTTAGACAATTCTGCATGTAAAGAATCTGATCTATACATTGCTTTCTTCTATTATATTTGTTTACTAAAGGTGCTTTATTTGTATCGCGGTTCATGACTGTTGGTGCACAACTCACCATTTTAGACAACTTGAACAGATCCTTCTCAATGTTCTTCAATTTTATTTCGTAGTTATATCTTTGTATGTTGAACCAATCAAGAAATTTTTTGGTAAGAGTCGTAGACTGATTGATAATACTATCGTTGCTGTATAAAATCCGTTCGGTTTTATATTTTAATGCCATTTCTTGATACGCAGAAAGATATTTATTGGATAAGCTATCAACAGAAGTCATTGGCTTATCTCTTTTTATGAGTGAAACAAAATCAAATACAGATACTTTCTTGTTTATTTCTGAACTTGGCCCCTGAGATGAACTAACTTTATTCAATACCTGCTTTCCTTTTAAACCATTCTCAGCTCCCTTATGGTCAAACTTCGATGCTATTCTCCGTTCTGAACTTTTTCTTTGGTCATACGTGTTAGTACAATCTCCCAATACATTGTGCTTTACAACGCGTTTGCTATGTTTATCTATTAAAGGCTTAGCTTTTGATTTATGTGTCAAATTGAGACGCTTATCATTTTTCATACGTCTTATACTCTCTTCAACTCGTAAACCATGTGCTTCAAAGGGATCCAATTTATTAATTTTATTCATTGACATATTTCGTATCAATAGTTATTGCCAAACAAGAAACTTTATCTCTAACCTGTAGTTTTTGTGATTTATATGCAGTGCATCAAACTAAAATATTTTGATTTAATCATGGAATTTATATCCAGACATGTAAGAAAAAGGAATGAAATTATCTAACATAGCTCTCTTAAAAGACTTTTTATTTTCGCTTTCACCCTTTATATTCACTTATTAAACATCAGTTTAGTAACCTAAGATTATGATACTACAATTTAAAATTTAGCAACCTTGCCTATGGGTTTAATAACTTCTGTTCAATGGAAATGTTAATCAGAAGACTTAAAGTACTATCCAATGCCTCTCATATGAGAGCCTGTAAAATAAATTAAACTATTTCTAATGATTTCCTTTTTTTTGTGTAAAAATTAAAAATCTCAGATCATTTAATCGCAATTGAAAATATTTAGGTAGAGAATAATTTAAGCAATTACAAGATGTCGTCTTGGGATCAAGTTAAATTTACTTTGAACTCTAGAACAAAGGGAAGCTACTTAATAACAGATGAGATTTTATCCCATGTTCCTCAGGTTAAGAACTATGAAGTAGGATTTTTACATTTATTCTTACAGCATACTAGCGCAGGTCTTACATTGAACGAGAATTGTGATCCTGATGTCAGAGAAGATATGACATCTTCATTAGATCGCATGGTTCCAGAAGGTGACTTTTATATTCATGCAGATGAGGGTCCAGATGATATGCCTGGTCATGTCAAAAGTAGTACTGTGGGTGTTAGTTTACAAATTCCAATATCAAATGGTAGATTAAGTCTTGGAACTTGGCAGGGTATATATTTGTGTGAGTTTAGAAAATACAGACATTCAAGAAAAATTGTTGCTACAATCAATGGCATGAAAAAGAATTGAATATATATTATGGCTTTGATGACTGTGCTTCATATACACTATTACTATATTCTCGCAATACAAGCAATTTCTTTTTTTCGAACTCTTCTAGGGAAATTGTAAGCTCATCAATTTTTTTAACCAACTCGTCTGTAAGTAAACCACTCCACCCATTATGCCTTAAACACCTTTTTCTATCCTGAATGCAAACCAAATCATCAAACCAAATGATCCCAGTGTCCTCCTTCTTATTTTTTTCTACAAAGGAGACAATGGTATCAACATAATCCTTAAAAGTTTCATGAAGATTAGCACAAGTGACCAATTGGTCGAAATCAATATTTCTATATTTAAAATCATTAAATGTTTTGTCAAAGCAACATATTTCAATAGATTTAGTATTATATTTACTTTTTGATCTCTTTAAATTTTCTTTTTCTGACAAAACTTCAGGAAAAAATCTCTTCTTTAACAAGTCATTAATAATTTTTACTAAATCTTTGTATTTAGTGACTATGCTTACTCGAAATTCATAAAGTTTTATCAATCTCTTGATCTCATCCAATTTTTCTTCTATTATAGATAGACTTTGTTGTATTTCTAATGGGAAAGTGCCAATTTTCTTGTTATCTTCTATAAATGCAACGACTTCGGGTAGCTCAGGAAATATTAAGCCCATATTAGAAAATTTCTCATAATTAATACCAACAAAGTTCAAAACATCTTTTATTCTTTCTATTTTCAAATCTTGGATAGAACCATTATTGTGAGATAAATTTTCAGTCATGAATAAAATTCCATGCTCTTCTGAACAATATTTTGAGTTTTCATCAGCTTTAGCTGGTTCTCGACACCAACCCACCCTACACTTTCTTTTCCATTTTGTAACCCCATCACCTTTCCATTGACAAAATTTACAAAAGAACTTAGATATTAACTTAGAATTTGCTTCTTCTAATTTCATACATTTAAAATGAAACCACTCGTCACATCCATCACAAGAAATCATTAATTCGCCTCCATGATCAGGCTCTCGGCAAATACAGTACACTTCTTCACTATTCAAATTAAATTTGGCTGAATTTATAAATTTCTTATATTGTTTACTGATTTCTTCGTTTGTTTCTTCATCATCAAACCTGGTATGATCAATCACACCACTTGCGTGTTTTTTAATCGACATTGAAGATACTGTAGGGGATTTCGATCTTCTTTTCTTACTTCCATCTATATCAAAATTAGTTGAATCATATCCATTAGTAGACTTAGCTTCTGAAACCTTAGAATGTTCTATTGGTGTAGACATTGAATATCAAGGTTATTGATACTCTAACATAAATAACGTTCTCGCAATTTTTTATTATCGCACTAAATATTGAATATATTACAAATATATATAATAAATTAGACTAAAAACCTTTTACTATTCAGCATCAGAAGCTTCTTTGTTAGCTTGTAAGCCAGCTTCTTTATTTGAATCACTATCTTTAGAATCATCGCTATGTCCATCTTCTTCAATTAACAAAGATTTAGGTTTCCAAACTTCTAATAAGTTGTCTGCACCAATTGAAACATAGAGGTCATTAACACTAGGATGCACATCGACATCATTTATTCTTCCTGCGTGACCACCATGAATGAAATGTAGACACGGATCAACTTTATTTATGTTTTTCCTTCTTGACAGTTCTTGGTATTCGTTGGGATAAGTAAAATCTTCTTCTATATTATTCAAATCCCAAATAATCGTCCTCTTATCTAGACCCCAAGAAACTAATGTTGATGGTGTATTTCCAACATCCCACATTATTCCTTGGATACTACCATTATGTCCAAAAAGTTTACGCATTGGAATTCCTGGTTTTCTTAAATCAAATAATGAAACTACATTGTCTTTACCACCTGTAGCAAAGATAGTTTCAACTTGAGGGTGGAAAGCAATGGTATTCTGTATATGTGTATTTTCATATTTTATTACAGGATTATTTCCAGTATTAGCCCTTATATCGCTAAAGTGTGTAAAATGGTCATCTGCAACAGATCCAAAAATACTTCCTCCCTTAAAATTATGCGATATGTCATTAATTGTTGCACTATGCGATTTAAATAATTGAATTGGAGTTGATGGCTTTGAGATTTCCCATAATGCAATTTGACTATCATTTGCACCTGACAAGAATTGATCATTTGAAACCCACTCCAAGCAGCTACCGTCTTGTTTGTGGTATTTAAAGTCAACATAATCCTTGTTGTCAAGCCTGTATAAGTGAACGATGCCTTGATTGTCAAAAGTTAACACTTTTGTTGCATCAGGAGAAAGTTTTAACTTATTTATTTGTCCATCATGTTTCCATGTTGATAAGATTTTAAAATTACCAATATCATCGTTAGCATTTGATAATGGAATAGGAATGCTTTGGGCCCTTGGTGAAAAAGTTGAGAAATCCGAAGCAAGAGTGCTAGGCAAATCAAGAGAAGCCAACTTCAAGTACTCGTTATTATTTTGCAGGCTATTAGATCCTAGCAAAAGTTTTACGGTAATGTAGTTTTTATTATCGGATACTGAATAGCCAGGTAGCCATTGAACTGCTAATGGGAAATCCAATACGTGTGTGTGTATTGTGTCGTATAACAAGGGTACCGTTTTTTTCCAAATTTTAAACTCTTCATTACTTATTTTTTCTCTAGTTTGTTGAGACTCTAATATCTCACGTTCTGCAACAGCCAAATCTCTATTTGATATTGTCATATTTTATGGGAAGTCAACATCGGTTTATAGTTAACAGTTCGGTTTTTCATTTATCATGTACACTGTTCAGTAATTTACGCGGCAGGATTAAATAAACGCGTATATAAAGGAACAAGCTTTGTATATCACTGATACAGTATAAACATACTTACTTCTCTATGTACTAGTATTAAATTATTATATTAAATGACACCTATATCACCTAATTCATCGGGCTCTACAGGTTCATCGAAATACAGACTGAAAGTATAAACGGTGCCATAAATTAAAATACCTCCTATAATTGTTAGAACCATAGCTGTTTTTGTCAATATATAGGAATGATGTAGTAAAACAGGAAGATAGAAACCTGTAATCACCAAAAATGCCGATATAAATAATCCTGCCTCCTTCAAAATTCCACTAGTAGAAGCAGAATTTGGATCAAAATTAAACTCATAATCACTAGAACTTGATAAAGCCCTTGATATTGGAATTGGAGTATAAGCAATAGCAAATATTATTCCAATTAATATTGGGAACCAATTTCCATTTATTCCAGCTAAAACTACCAATAGAAAACCCATAGACAACACTATAGATAATCCAATGATTTTATTCAAAGGATTATCCTTAAAACTTGTAGTATTATTCATTGTTAGATATATACCTTCTCTGTTTCTATTCTAATATACTTTCTTTATTTAACTTAATTTTGTAGTTGATTACATCTTCACTTCCGCTAGGGACGACAATTAAACTCAATTAAAACGACCTGCATATAGCATTATATATGTCCATAAGTTAGTATTATCTTAAGTTTGATTTCTCAGGTGGCTCCACAAGGATGTATAAATACCATGAATTAACTACGCCAACAGTAGTTAATATTGCGGAGAAAATACAAGTAGTTTCTCTGCCACCTGGGTATCTAGATGAAAAATTAAGCAGATCCCAGGTGAGCTCTAAATCGGCAAATTCCCTAATTAATATAGATGAACTTAAGATTAAGAAAGCATGGGAGATTGCATTTTCTCCCGCAAAATCAATTCCTATGAATTTAATTATGAGCTATATGACTGGTAACTCTCTCCAAGTGATTCCTATTATGATGACTGTTATGTTACTTTGGAATCCATTGAGAGAAATATTCACCGCCACCAATAAATCATTTGAAAAACTCCAATCTAAAGAAAACCACATGATTATAATATTGGGTAAAATTTGCTTTATCTTTTGTCAAATATGTAACATGTTAATTGCCGTATGGAAACTTTACAAAATGGGACTAATTCCTCATACAGAGGCAGATTGGATAGCTTGGAAACAGCCTCTTCAATTTTCAGAGAAATTGAATATTATATGATCATTATTATATACATATATATAACACCAATAATTAATGCTATATTATTATTTAGTAAAACCACACTCTTAATCATTCTTCTTTTATGTTTGATCACTTTGCTTCAAAGTTCCCACAACTTTCTCTACCACAGTTTTGTTGACGCTACTCTCTTCTGCCTTCTTCACTCTAGATAATTCGTTTTTTTCTCTACATGAATGCTTTTCGAAGATTTGTTGCAAGTTGAATTTTTCTAACTCATCATAGGAATTAGCAACACTCATACCTACATTACTCTTATAGCATTCAACTAAAATCAACTTATCATACTTTTTCAAGTCTACTGAGTGACCGTGATCATGTCCCACACATTCCGCAATTGCTTTGATCATATCTGGCTTTGACAAAGCGTTAAAGTTTCTCCTTGTAATTTGGATTGCAAACTTAAACGGCATTTGGTTTTCTGCATGGAAATGTGGTTTAAGTACTCGTCTGGCTAGTTTCTTTACTTCTTCCATCGTTGGTGAGACGGAAAAAGTAATCGGGGTTAGTTTTTGAGTATACCTTGTTGTCTTAGTATTAGATTTAAGACTCTCGGAACATAATCTTTCTACAAAAGACTCAGGATCAATAGGACGTCTTGTTTTAATAAAAATGAGACACTCACACCCTAAATCAATTGGTTTGAGAAGCTCCTTTTTAGAATATTTGCTTTCCTTTAACTCATTTAATTCTTTCTTAATTTGATCCTCTATAGATAAATTTTCTTCATCAGAGTTTTCATTTTCATCAAGCTCATCTAGGTCATAATATTCTTCAATCTTTTCAGAAAATAAATTCATTAACTCTTTTCTGCATTGTTGTTCTTTTCCTCTGTGACAAGTAATATATATACCACTTGTGTTAGGATCTATAAATCCATTTACCTTATGTTTTTTGGACTTTCCTCCTCCGTTACCATTATTTCTCTTTCCCATGTTAAGTTCTACTTATTGACTAAAATTTTTTTGAAATATTTCGCGCTTATATGTTAAAAACAAAAGTATTTACTTCATGCCGCTAACAGATCTATCTATTGATATATGGTGTAACATCGTAAAAATAGGTCTTCTTCATCCCTCTGATTTGGCGAATTTATTAAAATGCAATACTTCGCTATATAAACTTCTCAACACGGATTTGATGTGGTCTTCTATAGGCTATAATCAATTGACAATACTATTGCATTACGAATTGGAACCTGAGACGCAGGTAAATCTGAACAATTTACAAATCAAAGCTTCCGTTGCAAAAAGACTCACTTGGAAGGATAAAAGAATTGTAAATATGTTAGAGAAATATGAATTTCATAGCTCCAACATTGCAAAGTATTTAGACATGTTTACTAGTGATCCAGACTATATACCAATAATAATAAGTCAAATTGAAACATTAGAAGATCAGATGGATGTTTGTCTAGATAATAATTCTCCTTTTGACAAGTTTGATAAGTTGTCGCTACTTCATAATTTACTCTCGGCACAAAGTATACGAATCTTTTGGAAATCGATTGAAACTTATCAAGAAAACACGCCAGGTATTCAAAATGATTTCTACGAAAATCTTTGGTTTAGAATTAGTTTCTTTGATAAGTCTTTCCATAAATTAGTAGCCCAAAGATGCAGAGCATTTAAAACAATCAAAAAGTGGCTACATGATGAAATTTTTATTAACGAATTGGTTAACCAGAGAAAAAAATCAATCAAGTTAATAACTACCGGAGATAACACCGGCAAATATACCATATTGTTCTCAGATCAAAGCTCGATTGTAAAATTCATAGTTCGTTGTATGAGAATTGTTTGTCGGTATTTTCAACCATTTGATACTTCAGGAATAGAACAAGAGTATACTCTAGAAGATTTCAGCATTGTGAGAATATATTCTCATTATGCTAATGGTCATCCGCTTCTATTAATGTCAATAATGGTAAGAATAACCCAAGACTTCTTACTGACATTTATTATTCAATTGCCTGATACCACAATAGACCTTAGACTAAGTATAACAAAAAATTTCATTCGCTTATTTAACTACTTCCTTAAAATAAGCTACAACAAACAACTGAACACATATAATGTCCTGGCGTTCACTATGTTAAATGTAACGAATTACATGCGTGTTTCTCTTAATTATAATGATGATGTCATTTCTAATATGCTCGAACCCGTCAGCCTGAAGTACTTGATTGAGCACTTTTTGAATACCAATTTTCCCATGTATAATGTATCAAGACCTAGGACAGGCGGTATTAGCATCAATTCTATGATTTCACACACTGAAATAGACAAGTATTTCCAAAGAAAGTTAGCAATAATCCAACCTCAGGAATTTGAATTCATAAAATACATTGGCCGATACTTTATATGCAATTTCCCTGATGAGCCTAATGAATTAATATTTAAGAAATTATTCTTTACTTCTAATAATTTCATATATTTTAAGTCCATCATGGATCTTCAAACTCTGGATAACTTCTTAAAAAGGCTATTGAAATTAAAGTCGGATGATTTATCTCTTCTGAAGATTTTTGAATTGAATAACTTTAAATACTTTAATGAAAGTTGGACAAATTCTCTTTACCCACGTTTAGAAAATAAAGAGAATAGCGACTCTAGCCTTTTAGGCAATGTGGTATATCATAATAAATTTCAAACTTTGGGCATAGTAACAAATAGTTACGAAATAGAAAATCGATATCAAGTTCTTACAATTGATAGAGAATTAGAAGTTTATAATGCAGGATCAATAACTCCTCTATCTGAAATTAATTGTGACAAGACTAAGTTACTTAAGTTCGTAATATATTCTTGCGGAATAGACATTCTAGGATTGCTCTTCTTTGAAAAGATAAATTTTATTAATAATTGCGGAAAACTTGTTACTAGAAGTTAAGTATTATATAAAACTAAGTAAAGACTTAGACTACATTGTTTAATCTAAGATCACTAAATATTTAGCCAAATTGGCTAACTACACACCTACTGGTATCCTGTATATAATGTAATAATGTAATAGGTTATTTTATAATTGAGAACAGATTATAAAATGACCATTATATGCTATTTAATCATGCTAAGACCGAAATTTATAAGTCCAGGTAGGAACAAAGTAGGCCAGTCTTGGATATCTAAAAGATTTGAGCATTCTGTTATTGGAATTGATTTGGGAACTACGAATTCTGCAGTTGCTATAGTCCAAGCTAATCGGCCTAGAATCTTAGAAAATAAGGATGGACAAAGAACTACGCCATCAGTTGTTGCATTTAGAGGTTCAGATATTCTTGTGGGAAGTTCTGCTAAAAGGCAAGCTGTAATAAATTCATCTAATACATTTTTTGCCACAAAAAGACTTATTGGAAGAAGATTTGAAGATATTGAAGTTCAAAGAGACTTATCTAACACACCTTATAAAATCATTCCAAATGAAAATGGTGAAGCATGTATGTCAACTTCGGATGGAAGAAAAGTATCACCTTCTGATATTAGTGGATATATTTTAGATGAAATGAAAAACATTGCAGAAACTCATTTATCGGAGAGCATTACGCATGCTGTTGTTACTGTACCTGCGTATTTCAATGATTCACAAAGGCAGGCTACTAAAAATTCAGGAAAGAAAATAGGACTAGATATATTAAGAGTTGTTAATGAACCAACTGCAGCTGCATTAGCTTACGGAATTGATAAATCACAAAAGAATGGAATTGTTGCTGTGTATGATCTTGGAGGTGGTACGTTTGACATTTCTATTTTAGACATAGAAGATGGTGTATTCGAAGTTAGGGCTACAAATGGTAATACTCATTTAGGTGGTGAGGATTTTGATATTATCATCATGAACCATATTTTGAACGCTTTCAAAGAAGAGCATGGAATTGATTTACTGGATGACCGTTTAGCAGTTCAGCGTATACGAGAAGCGGCAGAGAAGTGTAAAATTGAATTGTCTCATGTTAGAAGTACGGAAATTAATCTTCCATTTATAACCAAGGACAAGCACATTCATATGTCTCTCACAGAAGATCAGTTAGATGAAATGTCATTACATCTAATAAAAAAGACTATCGATCCCGTCAAGAGGTGTATTAGAGATGCAGAACTCAAAGTAAAGGATATTGACGAGATACTCTTGGTTGGGGGAATGACTAGAATGCCTAAAATCAGAAAGGTAGTTGAAGAAATATTTATGAAACAGCCTAGTACAGCAGTTAACCCGGATGAGGCTGTAGCATTAGGTGCAGCTATACAGGGTGCAGTTTTATCGGGGCAAATGAAGAATGTGGTGTTATTAGATGTAACACCTTTATCTTTAGGAATAGAAACATATGGAGGTATATTTAGTCCATTAATAGCTAGAAATTCTGCGGTTCCTGTTAAAAAAGAGCAAATTTTTTCCACAGCGGTAGATGGCCAAACCGGCGTTGAAATTAGAGTATTTCAAGGTGAAAGGTCTTTAGTTAAAGATAATAAGCTGATTGGTAATTTCAAATTATCCAATATTCCACCTGGCCCAAAGGGTACCGCACAAATTTCGGTATCATTTGAAATTGATGCAGATGGAATCATTAACGTTACTGCAACAGACAAGACACCATATCCACTAGATCTGGAATATTATGGAAAAGATAACAAAGTTTCTGTCCAATTATCTGGTGATTCAATTTTGTCTGAAGAAGAAATAAATCAAATGATCGCTGATAGTGCTCAAAACAAAAAGCATGACGAAATCCTCAAAAGAATGGTAGAGCATGCCACAAGAGCTGATATTATTTGTACAGACACTGAAAACGCATTGCTGCAATTTGGTAACCTAATGGATATAGCTCAAAAAGAGTTAATAGATAGTCAGATCCAAACTTTAAGATCAAAAATAAATGACATAAGGGAAAGGGGTATTTTACATGATGTTGAGATAATTAACAAAGAAGTTAACGAAATGCAAAAAAACTGCTTAGAGGAGATCAAGAAAGTCGCAATTAGGCAGAAAAATGAACAAAAGTAATTAGGCTACTATGTATAAAGTTATAGTTTCATTTCGTTTATATAGTATACGTTATATTAAAATCAATTTAGTCTAGTCAGTTTCCATTCTATCACCTTCAGATGCTTCTGCATTTGTATTTTCTGCTTGTCCACTCTTCTCCTCATCTTTCAATTCATCCTTTTCTTCATCTTCATTTTCATCATCTTTATTTCTAGCATTAGAGACGGAATCCAACTTGTCTAACCATTGCTGAACTTCTTCGTCATCAAATATAGTGAAGTCAACACCTTTTCCCACATAACTTACTGAAGTATTCTTAAATGTAAGTTCAACATCTTGAGACAAGGTATCTCTCAAAGCATTCAACCCATGTACTACTAGTTCATCAATAGATTCGGTGTTCTGAATTACTTCTAAGTTCCTCTCTAAGTATGTTCTAGCAGCTTGCGATCTAGCCCCAATAGCAGCACCAAAGTATTCTAATACAGAACCAGATGGCTGGAATTCATACAAATGTGCCCCAGTTTCATCATATCCCGCAACTAACAAACCAACACCATATGGCCTGGATCCATAAGACTGAGTATTTTCTTGAGCTTTGTCGGCAATTGAAAGGACTGCTTTGGATACCAGCAAAGGTCTGTTGAAGATAATCTTGGAGTTCATGGCTTGTTTCCTTAAATAGTTAGACAAAACTCTGGCATCTGGCGCTAATCCCGCTAAGCCAATTCCTAAGTGGTCATCTACTTTGATGATTTTCTTTTGATAAGAACCCAATTCTTCTGCGTTTCTCTTTAAGGCTACTAATACAACATGATTCTTCGATACAATTCCTACGGCTGCACTTCCTTGTTTAATTGCTTCTAAGGCATATTCTACTTGAAACAATCTACCAGTTGGTGAATAAGTAACAGAATCATTGTCATAATTATTTCTAAACATTTTATAGTAACAAAATAGTGTTATAAATCTACTAGTAATAATAGAGCATTTTCATGTTTACGCCACCAAATATTTCAAAAACTGCATATAGCATCACCTAGAAAACTAATGATTGCAAACTCTCAGATGTGTACTGATCATTAAGACTCATTAACTGTTCAAAATCTGATGCAATTAATCCATCTTTTAACTGCATGATGATTTCTGATATATAAGTCTTTAGATTTACCAAATAAACAGGATCATTTTGGAGTAACTTTTGATATCTGATCTTTTCTCCATGAGGTTTAATATCAGAATCCAAATAACAGTAGTCATCAATATCCTCATAGACAAGGTTTTGATTGTAAGCAATACAAGATCCATTATCAGTTTCTTGAATTTCTTCCAAGAATAATAATGCATTTTTAATAACTACTGAGAATTTTATCAGGAACAAATCTGATCTTCTTACTACACCATAGGTAGTTAATGACAACATAGCCAATAAGTTTATCTTCTTGTTTCTTGGATTGCCATTGCTATTATAAACTTCAATCCATTTCTCAATGAAACTAGCAATATCAAGGGAGAGATGATCAAATATATTGACAAATATTTCATTTTCTTTGTATGCTAATCTTGACAAGACAATCAATATTTTGTTCACAGAACTTAGAGTCTGCTTATCATCCATTACATAATTGATCATTGCACTGAATAAGCCACTATTCATTAAACAATTAACGAAAGTAGCATTTCTGCTATTTTGCAATAATAGGATATCCATAAATGATATAAAAATAGCAAATGCATCATCTCTCATATTAGGTAAATATCCCGAGAGTATTCTAAATATTTCTTCATGATTCTCAAATAATTGCAGAGAAATTAAGGCATAACTTCTGTTTATAGATAATATAGTTGGTAATATTTCAGTAGAATTCATTAAAGAATGAGGAATCAAAACAAAGAGATTTACTAATTCTTCATGATTATTATGTTCCACTGGACAATATTGACATACTGATAACCACAAATCATATCCTTCTTCAGAAAATAACGAGAAGTACTGTGAATTTTCACCACAACATTCTCGAATTAATGGGAATGCAATTGAATAAACCTCAGGAGAATTTTCATTTAATGAAATAACTAGATTTTTGAGAAGCCTCAATAATGAATTCTTTAAAATTGTTTCACTTTCAGCGGATCCAGAATTCCAGTATTGAGGTATAAGCGTAAATATATTAATCAAAGTACGGTAAGTAACCAAGGGATTACACCTTTCCAACAAAGACGATAGGATGTTTAAAATGTATAATTTAGACTCGGTATAGGCAACTTCAGTTAGAAAATTTAAAGATAGTGAAATAAATTCATCTAAATACTCTTTAAAGTCATATTTGTTGAAATCCCAATCATCAACCATCGATTTAAGGGTTTGAATAGATGTTAGCTTTACAACCCTATCGTTTAAGTTATTTCCAGGTTGAAGGAAATCTATAAGCAATTTATAGATAGATATTCTACTATCTCTAGAACACTGAACACCAACCCACTCTGTCATAATTAAGCAAACTCTTCTTTTCAATATTTTCTTTTCCATTATATCATTCTTGGAACTATCGGGAATTAGTACATCTTTAAGAAGCGAGTCAAAGTTGACATTATTAGCGATTGTGTTAGAAGAAAGTTGTAGCGTACAGAGAATAGAATCCCTAATTAATATATCTTCAACAGATGACTGCTTCATCAATTCATTAGATATCTTATTAATTATGAAATTTGTCAAGTAATCGCTGAAAATCAGAATTAAATCTTGGAAAAAGTTTTCAGCGCAAGGTCTGATTTGGTATTCCCAACTAGTTGACAATTCTTCATTACACCACTCCTCTGGCTCTAATAGCCACCCTTCTAAATCTGAAGGTTTTAATCTAAGGTACCAATTTATAATTAAGTCACACAAATGCTGTATTACTTCTGGAGTGAAATATTCTTGGGAGAGTTTATTGATCGCCGCATTAACTTCTTCTTTATTATTACGTTGCTTCAAGGTAATGGCGCCTTTCTTATATATATAATTGATAATTTTTTTCAATATAAGAAATCCCTTTAGCGCCAATATCTCCCAGAAATCATTTTCTTCGGTGCTGTTATAGATAATTTCGGCTTTGCTTTCTAAAAGAGATAAGAAAGTTGCAATTATATCCTTCGAGCAAGGAAGTAAAATAAAGCTCGTGGGATTGTTGTTGATGATATTAACATATAATTTACAGTAACACTTGACATACCTTTCCAATAAGTCGGAAGAATACTTTTCATGTTCCAATATGAGACCTTGCAAATGCTCCACACTTAACTTTAAAAATTCAGTTACATCTTGACTCTTATGAGGTTGCTCGTATCCTTCTGGAATTATACGTCTTATATTTTTCAAACATAGATAGCATACTTCCATCAAACTAAGATCTAATCTCTGCGTCCATTCTTGGAAGAACTTCGAATAGATTTTAATTAATACTGGAGTTAAGACTGGAGCTTTGGCTTGCATTGTATGTCTAGCTCTACCAATACGAACCATCGAAACGTTCTTTATTATTTGATTTAAAATCAAAAGTAAATTATTAGTTGAAATAAGATCATTAGATAATACCAATGACTCTAGATTCTTAGCAATGTCATCAAATAATGTAGGCCAGTCACTGGGGAAATCAAATCTTACAATTCTTGCAATTGAATGGGCATTTTGGACAGTGAGTTGATTATTCTTCTCATGCAATAACAGAAAAATTCTAGATTTTATTTGTTCTTTCTCTTCTTTTCTTATACTGTTTGGTCTAGAAGACCTCCAATATTTATCAATTCCATTCTTAAAACATATAATTGCTAACCATCTAACTTGAAGAGGAAGGTCAATCTTCAAATAAATTTCTTGTAGCAAGAAATGGTACCCAGGATATATTTCCCATTTCTTTAATTGAGTCTCTGCATGTTGTTGATCTTCATTTCTTTCAGAACCATTCGCAACATTGAGAACACTCAACAATGAGTCGTAATTCAACTCCATTGCTATGACTATTCGTAATAAATCAATATATTCCATACATTCAAGTTGCATCATTTTTTTCTATATTGGGTTACACACTACTACTACTACTACTACTACATACATCACCACCTCTTGCTTTCATCCCCTTCATTCCAGGATTTTTCTACATATCCTAATTCTCTTTTAACTCTATTAACAGTGTCTTGATCACCCATATTCTTACCCATATTGTCACTGATCTTAATTGCTGGCTTGCCATTAACTTCTTTTAATTTAATTACTATATTAAGTGGGGTGGACTTTGAACAAGGAGGTATTGTGGATTTGAAATCATTGGTGAAGAATGTCCCAATTCCAAAAGACGCAATAACACCAACTTCATCGGCTTTCTTTTTGTACTTAAGACATTTCTCTATATTTAAAGAATCACTGTAGCAAACTATTTTTGAAAACTTAGGATAGCCTAAAGTCTTATAATGAGAAGCGATTTTTTCGGTATATTCTTCTGGATCGCCAGAATCTTGTCTAACGCCAGTATAATATTTAGAATATGGCTCCTTAAAGACTTTAAGATAAGCATCAGTACCGAATGTATCAGTTAACGCTAATCCGGCAAAGTTATTTCCAAATGTATCTAGCCAGAAATCCATAGCCTGTTTGTTTGCTTCCAAATAATTTTGGGAAATGGAAGCTATACCCATAAACCATTCATGAGCAACCGTTCCAATAGGCTTTAGATCGTATTTCTTGGCCATTAAAACATTTGAAGTGCCTAAAAGTACCTTTGACTTCTCTTGGTGTGCTTCTGCATAATCTTTTAAAGCTTTGACAACGATATCCTGTGTTTCAAACGATCTTCTCCGTCTTGTGCCAAATTCACTAAAAGTGCATTCATTATGAAATAAATCTTTGCATTTCTTTTGTGCCAATATATATTGGCCATCATTAGTCCAGTTATTATCCACAAATTTAAAATATGCTTCTGAAACTATTGCTAATATTGGGATTTCGTATAAAATAGTATCTTTCCAGAGACCATGCATCTCAATATAAAATTCTTCTACATTATTTTCATCATTAAAGTATTTCAATTGTTCCTGGGGGTTTAAACGAAAATCTCTGAGATAGTTTATATATTCATTTGGTAATTGTGGTAATTCTTTTATTAAATACTCAATCTCTTCATCAGAAAACCTTAAGTCACCCATACTTGAAATTTGCTCCTTGATCCAAGCAATTGCCTCTTTGTTAAGCACCATTGACGGGGTTCTATTAGTATACTTATAAATAACAAAAGCATCGGGAAAATGTTTTTGAACACCTGCATGCATGTATAGTTTATAAAGATCTGTGTCCAATAACGAACTTATTACTGGAATCGACATGTCAATTCAGACGTATTGAGGATTAAAGTTTAAAATGAGAGATATTATTAGTAACCATTTTCATCCCGTTTTTAGAGCGACGGATTAAAAATATTTCAATTAGGTCATAACTGTATTTCAAAATTACGCAAACAATAAATTGATTTCTTCTAAGCTATTATAACGACAGTAGTTTCACATTTTAAGTGGCTACTTTAACATAACATAACATAGCATAATAACATATTTTAGAGTTTTTGTTATCCTCTTTTCAAAATAAATAACAAATTAAGTTCCTATAAAAAGGTTTCGTGGTCTAGTTGGTTATGGCATCTGCTTAACACGCAGAACGTCCCCAGTTCGATCCTGGGCGAAATCATTTTTTAAAGTTATTTTTACTTTGAACATTTTGTAACAAAAAGATTGCTCTATTGATGATCTGATATTCTAATAAGTCAACGAAGCTTAAGAAGAATATAAATTGTGGTTATGAAATGGATATGAAAAAATGAAACAAGTTTTATGGATAGTTTTAAGTAAAATAAATACCGCTTAAGTATTACTGAGTATACATCTGAAAGAATTTCTAAACAGTCGTGTATAGGTTATTTTTCAATCTGAAAATTTTTTTCATCTGCAAAATATATTAAAAAAATTCCAAAGAGATAATATATTTTATTCTTATATTATTGATAATTCAAAATGCCTTTCCAAAAAGCCTTGAAGAGCTCTGCTTACCACTCCCGTTTCCAAACTCCTTTTCGTAGAAGACAAGAAGGTAAGACCGACTACTACCAAAGAAAGAGATTAGTCACTCAACACAAGGCTAAGTACAATTCTCCAAAGTACAGATTAGTTGTTAGATTCACTAACAAGGATATCATTGCCCAAATTGTTTCCTCTCAAATTACTGGTGATGTTGTCTTAACTGCTGCTTATGCCCACGAATTACCAAGATACGGTATCAAGCATGGTTTAACCAACTGGTCCGCTGCTTATGCTGTTGGTTTATTAGTTGCCAGAAGAGCTTTACAAAAGTTAGGTTTAGATGAAACCTACAAGGGTGTCGAAGAAGTTGAAGGTGAATTCGAATTAACTGAAGCTGTTGAAGATGGCCCAAGACCATTCAAGGTTTTCTTAGATATCGGTTTACAAAGAACCACCACTGGTGCTAGAGTTTTCGGTGTCTTAAAGGGTGCTTCCGATGGTGGTTTGTACGTTCCACACTCTGCTAAGAGATTCCCAGGTTGGGATATTGAATCCGAAGAATTAGATGCTGAATTATTAAGAAAGTACATCTTCGGTGGTCACGTTGCCGAGTACATTGAAGAATTAATGGATGATGATGAAGAAAAGTACAGAACTTTATTCAAGTCTTACATTGATGATGAAATTGAAGCTGAAGATATTGAAGATATCTACACTGAAGCTCATGAAGCTATCAGAGCTGACCCATCTTTCAAGCCAACTGAAAAGAAGTTCACTAAGGAACAATATGCTGCTGAATCTAAGAAATACAGACAAGTTAAGTTGACCAAGGAAGAAAGAAACGCTAAGATCGCTAAGAAGATTGCTGAATTCCAAGCTTCTAACTAATTTGGTAATTTATTAAATAGTTCATTTAATTAGCTAATAAGAATAAACTAATCTTATCTTTCAACATATATTACTTTTGTACTACAAATGCTAAATTAATACCTATCTTCTTTATTAGACCTAACTCGTTGAGCATCGTTTAATAATTTATCATATACCTCATCGACCACTGCATTAACCTCTTGATTAGATGTATCTCTTATATCATCGGTATCATCATTTTCCGAATTAATAGAAAAGTTATCGCCATCATGAAATGATGTTGTCAGGTGAGAATGTTTGGTAGGATCATTTTTTATAGTATTTTCTTTGTCAGAATTTGAATTATCAGCAACTACCTTTTCTTTCAATGAAGAAATATTTTCATTTTCAACTAAAGTATAGATATTATCAATGCTGACTCTATTATTGTTAATCTTGTCTATCAAATCCGTAATTGATTCGATACCTTTGGCCTCAATGATGGCGTCTCTTAATTCTGATCCAGAGGGAAGAACATTTAATGCAGGTATATCCTTCGACTCTTTATCCTTACCTTCTGATTGGGAAGAATCATTGTTTCGTTGTTCAATAAAAAAACCCCATCTATGAAACTCTCCTTCTTCCTGTTCCTGTTCTTTAGCGTGAACTGAAGTATGAGAAATAGATCTCATTAAAACAGGTCTTCCAGTAAGATTATCTATAGGGACGTTCGTACCATCTGAAGAGGAATCAATAACAACCTGATGAGGTTGAAAAGAAGGATCTGCCTGAGGAAAATAACCTTGGCTATTATGAAATGTATTATGGGGGGATAAGATAGGACCTGATGTAATTAATTCTTTAGAACTTTCATGCATATCATGCATATTAGAAAGTTCGATATGTGGCAACTGAACTTGCAGTTGAGAAGACAAATGCTTCTCCTCGGTACTCTGTGACTTTTCGTTTTCTTCAAATAAGTAAACCATCTTTTCTAGTGAAGCATCTAGTAAACAAAACCGAAGTAAAGTTTCTTTTCCATCTAAAGATAGCGTTCCATTATTTCTCTTCTTGAAAAACATATCTATTGATTTGTGCAATTCTCTTCTTACTGCTCTTGTACGCTCAATCAAAGCATTGTTAATTAATTTTTGTATATTTGCATCCTCTTCCTTTCCTTCTTCATTCTTTATTAAAAATTTCTCGGCAGATTCCATTAATAAAGATCCATCAAAAATTAAATCTTCTTCATTATCGTTACTTGCTATTTCTGAGTTAACTGTCTTATCCATATTCCGCATTAAATAGAATGCTATTCTTTGTGAAAGTGTATCTGAGACTAGATCATAATCCAAGTCTAAGCTAATAATTGAACCGGATAGCTTAACTGCTGTATATAAAATTCCAGCTGAGTTATTATTTAAATTTCGATTTCCTAAAAAAGAGACATACAGGAGTCCTTCAATTTTAGGAAGAATATCAGCAATGGCATTTATTGCTTGATTTGATAATTCACATAAATCAAAATGAATTCTTTTCAAATTTGAATACCTAGGTAGACATTCGCTAAGTTTTGAAATAATACCTGGAAATAAGTCTGGTAAAGAGCTTAAATCCAAAAACCTCAATGTTCTTACACAAGTAAGTGCTTCAAGTAACTCAGAAACTTCCTGGATATCTGTTAAATGGGTTGAATTTAATGAAAAGAAAATTAATTTCAGAGTACCTTTTCTGAATGAATCAATTAAAGGTATTAGTTGGCCCTTTGTTAAATCGTTAAAAGCAATATCAACACCAACACATTTGCTACTTGGGTCGGAAATCCAATCAGCTACTACTTTTGCCTTGAAAGTATTTAGCTCAATAGATGCAATACCAAACCTAAACGTAGAAAGCTTAACAGCATTATCAACCAAGCTTTTAAATGTTGAATCGCTTAATTTACAACCGTTTATCACTAATTCTTCAATTCCTCCCCTAATAACAATAGCTTCAATAAATAAATCCCAGTTCATGTTAGACCTAATACAAGTGGACTTAGTATCAGACTTTATTCGCTGCTGTGAAATATCTAACTTCTTTACGGTCTTATTTGTGGATATGAATTTACATAAATAGCACCATCCCACACTATCAATTGGAACATTCCTCAAAGATAACTTCTCTAAAGATCTATTACCAACTAAAGAAGCCAAAAAATGCTTGAACATTTCTGTAGTCATAAAAACGTTATCAAATATAATTGTATTTATAGGTGTAATACCAATAAAGTCACTAAAAGATAAAGCATCGACTAAGGTTGGCTTTGGATTCAAAAGTTTCAAAACTTGTAGCGGTGCTGTCTTATTTTTTAATTGCTTTAATGTTGCCGGTATTGGTAATATCTCTCTTAAATGACAACACCTAGTATATATAGTTTCTAAGGATAAGTCACCTGATTCCAGCCCCAACAGATCTTCGAAATGTTTCTCGTGTAAGTGTAGTGGTTTATCAATTTCTATATTTCCAACCTCATGCGCAAAATCCGAATTACATGTGTTACCTTCATCATCGTCATTAGGGAATATGTTTTCACTGGCTTCGGAAATTTTGGTAGATAATCTGGTCCTATAATGTGAAACCTCATGCGCAATTCTTTTGGCCGATAAATGGGCTTCGTATGCATGCTTTTCGGATTCAATTCTTGAACGTGTTTGTTGTTGAATTGCAATTTGTAATTCCTTGTCAGAATACTTAACTTCTGATGAAGAAGGTATTTTCCCACCATTTCCATCATTCAATGAGATCCCTTGTGATAATCTAGGGCTAGGTGATATCATTTCTTCGGGAATTGATACATTACCCTTTTTAGGTCTTCTTGAAGGAATTTGTTGCTGTGGATCATTTGATAATTTATCTATCGCGAACAGTACTCGCTTTAATTTTATAGCACTAAGGTTTCGTCTTTCAATCATCTCTCTATGTAGCTTACTAGAAGCAACTTCTTTATTACTTTTATCTCTTAAGTTATTATCTTGTGACAGGATAGAACTTCTTCTAGTGAACCAGTCTTTTTCAGAATCTTTTGGACTTAGCGAAAACTTTGAGACTAAAGAACTTCTCCTTCTTGAGGTAATTGGAACAGATATAGGCGAAACATTTTCGAGGCTATCGCTAGCTGTTTTTGTCGGAATATTTGAATTAATTGAAGGCATTGCGGAAAAACTTGGTGATGTAGAAGAAATATTAGGTGAGTTTCCAGATTTAAATTTGGAAGAAAAAGAGCTGAAGATTGACCGTTTATTTCCAGAATTTTGCATTTCTTTTTGCACATCTGCTTCATTTGACGAAGTCTTAGGATTTGAACCAGTAATGAAACTCAAGCTCCCTTTTCTTCTCGATGCAATAGGTGTAGTAGGTGCGATTCCATTGTCCAGGTATTGAGATGTAATACTTGAGGCCGACGAAGATCTTGATCTCCCTAGCCTGAATTTATCTAGCTTGGAAATTCTTTCGTGTTGAATATTATCAATATAAGAACTTGACTGTTGCTCTGTTGAATTTGGGCTACCTTTTTGAGGTATTTTAATAGCTCCTTTTTCTGTATCTATACTTCCCTCCGATTTACTCGAAGATGGATGTTTATTTTCACTAACATCTTTTCTATCGCATTTCTTTAACTCTGAGTCTTTACTAGCATTGTCAGATTTATTTGAAACCCCGACTTCCTTACAAGTAGCTGATACAATTTCACCAGTTGCCCCTATATTTGTTGATCTACTATTATCTGGTAAATTAACTTTCTTGTCACCAGTGGTGCTCATTCTTTTGGTGAGCTTCTTTGATTTCCCACGAAATAACCAGTCGACATCACCATTTGATACCCCTGTATCCAAATTCCCAGCATTTGTTTCATTGGGGACATGGGTGCTATCTTCTGGCATCATTTAATTTAGGCACGTTCAGTCTGACAATAATATAAACACAAAATATCTATCAATAGCAGGTTATTAATACAATATTGGTCAATTGGATCTAAATCTGTATCTCGTTTCTGCTCAATGATTGAATTTTGTCAAAATCAAGTGAATCTAATCAGATTAAATTAGATTGTTTGAGTTGAGTATCATACAAGTCACGATATTTATGTCATGTGATATGCAATGATTTGATGACTATCATTGATCATTTAACATTTTTAATAATTAAAGGAGATAGATTAAATCCGAGATCCGAAATCCGAGAAAGCAAATTTGTCATAAAACCGGTCCAGTTCATTCTTTTTTCTCATGGATACCGTATTTAATAAATCTAATTTCCACATTGAGGAACAGTCAGTTTTATTCATACAATATTGTTAATCAATCTATATATTCAAATATGTTTTCAAGATCAATATTAAGATTATCAGGAGCTGGTGTGGCTAGAAGTGCTAGGATTATTCCATCGGTTACAAGCTCTATTCTTAGACCAGCGGCAATTTCAAACATTACTAAGAGAATGTACCATGAAAAAGTGCTTGACCATTATAGCAACCCAAGGAATGTTGGTACCTTGAATAAGAATGATGTAGATGTTGGGACTGGTTTGGTTGGTGCTCCAGCTTGTGGTGATGTCATGAGACTTCAAATTAAAGTCGATGAGGAAACTGGAATCATCCAAGATGTAAAATTCAAAACTTTTGGCTGTGGATCAGCCATTGCAAGTTCTTCATATGTAACTGAATTAGTAAAAGGTAAGACTTTGGACGAGGCCTTGAAGATTAAGAATACCATTATAGCTAAGGAATTATCTTTACCTCCAGTGAAGTTACATTGTTCAATGTTAGCAGAAGATGCTATCAAGAGTGCAGTTAAGGACTACAGATCTAAAAGAACAGTTAAACAACCTACCTTAGGTCCTGATTCTGTTGTTGATGGTTCTCCAGCTACTGCTACTGCTTAAAGAGCAGGTATCTTTTTACTAAGTAGAGAATGTTAAGATTAATAATGAAGGGGGTGGTGAGTGAAGGGGATGGTGAGTGAAGGTTGATTTAGGGCGTTATTCTTAGTACAAGTTGAATTTTGGTTATTTAACTACAATTCCTAATCATTTAGTGGTTTTAAGTGATATTTTATTTATTGTATATGTTTCTACGTAATTGAATTGCAAATAGTTTGTATTTAAGATATTTTTACGTCTTATTCGAGATTGTATGAGGTGTAATGTAATAAAATGTCACTAACTCCAGTTCGTCTACATTGAAATTTTGAAAGTTATTCTTTTAAATGAATAATGAGTTTAAATACTTAATGTATTGTTTACCAAAAAATCCATGTGGGTCAAGAGAGGCTCTTTTGAATCTGAAAATACCTATGGCACCAAATAAACTTATTCCACACGTTATTGCATAGCCTAGCTTTTTATATTTAATAGTAATTTTCCTAGTAAGTTTTAATGCACCACTAACCCAATGGTACATCATAGTCCAAGTTAGGGCTATTAATGCAAGACTATTGAATAATTTGCCCACATTAGAGAGAGCACTATAATTTAAATAATAGCTGATAAAATTAATAGTAATTAACGAAGAATCACCGTCAACTAGTATAGGAGAGTATCTGAATTTTAAGAAATGGTACAAGATAAGGGGTATCAAACAGTATCCTGAAAATGACAAGGGAGAGAGTTGTGGAAATTTGGTTGAAATCCAGGATTTCTTATATCCCAAACCAAGTAAACCTGTAATCCCGCCTAATCCAATATCATCTCTATCATCGTTTTTTATAATTGGCTCATATGGTAGTTTGCTTGATAAAGAGACACCTCTATCTCTTTTGAGCTTATTATTGATAAGTCTTATACTTATTCCCGAAATTATATGTGCTGCGGCGGAACCAAGTATAACTATATTTTCAAAATATGGGAGAGAGTACACTGCTCTACCCATTTCAAATATATCTTGTGTAATATTTAATGGAATTCCAATACCAGGTGATACAATTACAGAGGATACATGAATTCCTAAGAAAGTACTAAATGTATAAGCACTGTATCTTTGAATATTAAATAAATACTTCAATAGTTTCTTTAAAAATGAACTTGGACCAGAATACACAGGTATAGGTTCATTCCTAGTAGTGCTATCGATTATGATCGGAACAGGGTCAATTGTCTTGAATTCACTGTTAAGCTCTTTATATGCCCTGGTAGGGTTTA
>JAKVQU010000134.1:0-28467 GCA_030462985.1 Schwanniomyces sp. yHRVM31
GGATTTTGCAAGCATAGTTCAGAGAATTTTAAGTTATGTTTAGAAAGCCGAGTAATCTAGTTACGAAATAAAGAAAAAAAGAGATTGGAGGAAGGATGTATTTTATAAATCTATGAAACATCTACTTCAGGGGTAAAAATAATATTAATTAGGGGTTGTGGTTAGTTTTCCACATAATAGTATGAAAATTTTTGAAAATGGTTTGAAAAATTGTTACGATTGGTATGAATAGTTTTCAAATTTGGTATAAAAGCATTCTTGCTAATGGTTTGAAAAATTCCGAACCCTTGGTATGAACAATTCCGAACCGGTAGTTTGAGTAGAAAATAATAATGCTGTATTGTATCTATAAGCAGGTCTCCGGTATATAATTTATCATACAGGTCGCTAATCGGTTATCCCATAGATCTGCACGAGCGAGATGTAAGGATAAAATAGTTTAGTTCCTAGATGCATCGAGTTAAACTCTTTATATTGAACTTTATCCTCTATTCCCTATATAACTGCGTCATGTTGATTAAATCTGAAGCTTAGGATTGTAAAGAAAATTTTTTTAATCATACACTTATTCTTTCATATGTCTCATCTTTCCTGCAGCGAATTTTTAAAGGTTAACCCTGACTAGGTAAGTAAACAATTTTGATTGCATATATTTTAATGTTCATGTGTTATTTCATCCTTGTCATTTGATATAATAAAGGCTCTTATTTTTATCCTAACATTCCTCCAAAAAAATCTAGCTCCTCTAGTTAATCTCGCAATAACCCTCCAAATAAATCTAGCTCTTTTATTAGATGCATTTTTTATTGTTCAGATCATGTGCGAAATTAAAGAATAATGAAAACTTTTGTTAAGCTGATCCATTGTTGCCGAAAACCAAATATCTATTCTGTTAATTACATTGGTGTTTACGACACTAAGTTTTAAACATGATCATCTGCATTTATATGTTTGCATGCTAAAAGCTTTACCTGCTTCATTTAAATCGCAAGGTTAACCCTGTATCTCTCTTTGCCAAGATTGGATGACATTTATTACACTGCAGCCTGTGTACACTTTAAATATCGTATTATTTTTATTGATACAAGTTTAAATAAAACATTCCCAGCATAAACTAGAATTTCACATTATTGAGTAATTTCTACGAATGACTTCATAATGTCGCACATTGAAATTTTCAATTTCCTATGTCAAGTCTCGATTCAATATATGTTACTAACCTTTCAGTGCCTAAATAGTGATATATTACGTATTTCTAGTAAATGGCTCCATCATATGATACATGGCATTAAGGCGGATGATGATGGCATTCGTCCTCCAAAGGCCCTTGTAGTGCCGCATCAGTAGCTAAATTTAACTATAAATACCCTACCCGTTTATATCCCGTTTGAGTTGGGTACATCAAGCTTCAAGTGATCCCAAACCATGTGCAGAATTTTCTGTAACTTGCCTCCCCCCTTAATTCTGGTATAGTTGTCCTTCTCATTGCAAGGAATTTCAAGACCATTACCTCAATATCTGCTTATGTAATACTCTTTAGCATACGGTGGAATGATAATTGTACATATTTTTTCTTACGCATTACATAGTGCATATGCATAAGGGTAAGTATACTTGCGTTCAAGAATTATTATCTGGTTGAGGTAAGTAGGCAACTCTGGTAATATTTAATTAACTAATGATTCTCTCTTGTTAACCAAGAAGAATTTTTAGAGTCTTGCCTCATTTGTCAAGCTCAATCTGAGGTTTAGAACCAAGTGTTATTAACCTACGATAATTATTTTTCTCTCACAGTCACAAATTAGAGATCGTACCGTCCAAAAAAGGAGTTAAAGTTTACATCATAGTTTTAGAACCAATCTATACTTTTCATCAGAACAAAAATACTAATATAATGATCCATAATGTCAAGTCGACCAAGTAAAACTTCAATTATATCAAAAGATGATGGTCATAACCATACGAACAACTTAAGGGCGCCATCCCCAAGCACGCCAAACTATGGTAAAAATACAGTTAACGGGAGCAATAAAATACAAGCTGTGTTCATTCATAAACTTTATGATATGTTAGAGGATACAACTATATCACATCTTATATGGTGGGCTCCTACTAATGATTCGTTTTATTTACTTCCCGGTGAAGAATTTTCCAATGCATTATCACAATACTTCAAGCATACAAACATTGCATCCTTCATTAGACAATTAAATATGTACGGCTTTCATAAAGTTAATGATACGTTCCAAAATGAGGAAGTCCCTAATTCTCCTACAGCGAACAAATGGGAATTTAAGCATTCTACAAATCAGTTTAGGAAAGGTGATTTAGAATCTTTAAAACTTATAAAAAGAAGGTCATCCAAAAACGTAAATTCACATAAAGAAATAATTAATTTGAAATCTATTCCTACGTCACATCCTGTGGATTACGATTCTGCTATGGATCAAACAAGGCAAGAAAATTATCACCAACTGTTGCAGAAACAGCACCAAATCCAGGTGGATGCAAGTGGGGCTATGAGGCAACCCATTAAAAATACGCTGCCTCTTTCCCAAGGTTCTCAGATGCAACGGCAACAGCATCAACAGCCGCATCAACAACAGCAGCAACAGCAACAACAACACCCTCCAACAAGTTTTCCTGCTATGGTTGGCCACCCTACCTTCGAAGCTTCTGTTAATTATAAATTATTAGAGTACAATAATAGCTTAAACAGTTTACGGAACGACTATTATCAATTACATAACAAATATGACTCTTTATATAAAGAGTATAAAAAAAGTCAATCTGATATGTTGACATTAGTTGATATTTTAGAAAGACATGCATTAAGTGCTGACTCCGGTGAAAAACGTAAAGATGACGTGAAGAAATCTCCAAAGTGTTTAGAAGAGATAAGCACTTTAAATGTTGATTTAAAAAATTTTAGGGCTAATTTATTGCAAAGGTGGAACAATGAACCTTTTTCACCTGCTGGGATTCCGCCAGCTGCTCATCAGCCAGCACCTTCTCAATCTTCTCCATATCATTTGACGAAGCAGTCATCTAGACATCCTTCTGCAACAAATATAATTCCCCAACAATATCCATTACATCCACAGTATCCTGTCTATCCATGTGAGCCTACTTTTAATAATAGCAATATTGATTATCAACAAAAAAAGAATAGGAATTATTCTGTATTTGTTGATCCTCTTCAAGCAACTCCCCATAATCAAGAAAGACCCTATAGCCCTGTCTCTGCAATGAACTCTGCACATCTAGGGGGTATGTCTCAGCAACCATTTCAACAATCTCTCACAGCATTGACTCCTATGAAATCACAGCCACAGAGAGTATTCCAGAATTCCCACGAAATGTTTCCTATTCAAAAATCTAATAGTTTTGCGGGCCCAATTCTGGTTGGTGATTTTGCTAAAGCAGAAACTCCTCTTGAAAAAGACTCGTACTTTTCAAAACGAAAGTCTCTTCCAAATTCAGAGCTTGATGATAAGAAGATTGTAAGCAATGCAAACTCCCCCTGTCAAATCAATGGAACACCAAGATCTGTTCCGTATCATAATTCATATGTGACAACATCTGATCCTACCTCCACTCCAAGTCAAATAAAAAACCAATTACCATCTGTATCTGAATTAGATAAGTCGATTAAGGTTGGTACGATACAGTCACCTGTAAACGGCGTATTAAATAATGCAAACGATAATGTCAACAAGCATCAATTAACGGAACAGACACATTTTGCCGCTAAAAAGAGAAAGATTTGATATCTTATATAATATTAATTCATTTAGAACCTATTCTATCCTATTTATTGTAGATCAAGAAGAGGAATAGACTATATAGCATGTAGAATTTTATAATGAACTTTGGAACTATTTCTGAAACCTGCGTATAAAAAATAGCCAGTAACACAAAAACAAAGCTAATATTTGTTTGTTTTTTCGAAACTAGCATTTTAATATTTTCATAATGGTATCTATAAATAAGAAAACGTATAGAAAGAATGCATTCAGAAAGGTTTTGAAGGCAAAATCAGCTCATGGATGTTCTTTAAAAAATGATTCCTGCGATTTGTTGGTATATTTAATTTATTTAAATTACGTGAACAGATTGACCTTAGATATAGAGGAATCCAAAAGAACACACGGAAATACTGATTTAAATAAGGAACAATTTGACGAAATTAACCACAGGCTCATGCGTCAATATAAGGGATAAAAAATTTTATTGACTCTTGATATCTATTACCTTAAAGTATGCCAACAGTTTGTATTTTTTTTCGATGTTAAAGAATATCAGGGAATCATATATGAATTGAGAGATACGGCATTGATTCTTTATGCATATTAGGATAAGCTTATAAGCTATTATGGTCATTATATTTGTCTATTTTCATCATATATACAAGATTTAAAAGGCTACATTTGGGTGCTTCAAGGTTTCGATCATATTAATTGCACTTCTTGGATCCCTCTTATTGTACACAAATAAGCCTTGAAGTTGTGCTGTACTTACATTTTCCAATTTTAATGTCTTGAACTTGTCAATAAATTCTTCGCATAATTCGTTTTCATTTTCATAGAATCTTAAGAACATCTTTCTAACTTGAAATTCTGTCGCATTTCCAACTAAGATCTTAATATCGACTCTACCAGGTCTCAATAAAGCTGGATCTAACTTTTCTGGATGATTAGTTGTCATAAACGTAATACATTCTTCGGCACTTGCAACACCATCCAAAGCATTCAAAAGACCTGAGAATGTAACACCAGAATTATATCCGCTTTCTTCACTTTGCTGTCTCTTGTTAAATGCAGCATCAACATCTTCTAATAATAAAATTGATCTTTCTGGAATATGGTTCATCAAATGATTTAATCTGTCGTCAGTTAAGTTATTTTCTGAAAGATTTAAAATACAAATGTTGTAATCTAATTCACCAGCAAGGGCTTGAATAAAAGATGTTTTACCACTACCAGGTGGACCATAAAGAAGATATCCTCTTCTATACGGAATTCCTCTCTTATGGTACCAATCTCCGCTTACTAAAAAGTCTTTGACGTCATTTAAAATAGAATTGTCAATGCCTTCGTCTAAAATAACAGATCCAAGCATTCTCTTCCTTCTTGGTTGGCCAAATGGCCTCCATTCTGGGCCCCACGATGAGTAAATCACCGTTTTTCCCTCTCTTGCCTTCAATGCCAACTTTTTGGCCTCTCCAAGTAAGTCAGCAAATACATGTTTGTCTCTGTACAATGTAGTCAATGTAACAGTCTCGAAAGGAGTACCACTTGTCATATCAATTAACTTTCCTGATCTTTCCCTAGTCACTAACATATATGCGCCCTTGTATTTAAGTAAATGCTTACCTGGACCCGGAACTAACGAAAACTTAGTACTTACTGCCCCATTATCGTGTTGTATAAAGTTAGTTTCTACAGACAAATGTCTGGAACTTCTCTGCTTATATTGAGACATCCACTCAAGGAACCATAAATACGATTTATCTTTTGACGGAATTTCCAAGTCAACAAGCATTTGACGGTATATGAATCCTGATCCCTTCACAATTCCTTGTCTGGCTAATGCTAACGAAGTTCCTAACAACATTAGGCCACCACCTGCAGCGAAGTATGGATTATTACCAACAACTTCATTGAATGTCAGTTTTAGCATCCCTGTCATAGAACCGTCGGAATTTTTTCGAATAGTATCTAAATCAAAGGAAGGTTGTGTAGGATCTGGCATGTTTTATTCTTTTATATCCTACTGCTATAATAACCTTAACTATTAAATCAAGACCATTAAAATTTTCAGATTTGAGTTTGTGTCACTTATCAATCAAGATTATTTCTGGCAATTGTGAGGTTTGTGTACGTAACAGGATTACTATAGATAGATTAAACAGAGTATTCTATAATGATAGCAAACAATGATAGAATTGATGATATGAACCAAAGTTCTGATACGATGCTTATTTCTGAATCTAGTGTGGAGGCTCAGAACGATTCTTCAGTAGATATTTCTACTTCGGATCCTGCAGCCACTAGAAGTACTAACCCTTTTAAAAGAGACTCCTTTGATAATATACAAAAATGTGAACATATTAAGACGCTAATTCCAAAGGAAAATTTGCTCAAAGCACCATTCAAGACATTAAACAGGATCTTGGAGGATATAAAGTGGACGATTCCATTTAAACAGTACTATGATCAGAGCTTGCTCAATAGCAGACCAATTGAATATTCCAAGAAATTAGCAAATTTGGTATCAAAAAATGATATTAGATATGAACTTTACATATTGAATAATCAATTAAACTATTCACCTTCAATCGAAACTGAGAACTACGAGGATCAATATCAAAAGGTGGTAATAATTCGAGGATTGTTGATAAATAACAATGAAGTGAACCATTTCAGAATGATTTCATTGGATAATACATCCAATCCATTTATAACTAATATAATTGATAAGTATGAATATCACTTGATACCTAAAACATCGGTTTCAGCGGATGATCTAAAATTACTTCGAGATAACGATGAAACATTAATGGATGATGCATATTTTGCAAGTATAAATAGCTCTATTAATCAAGTTTTACGTGTGACGATATTCAAGCAGGAATTTGGTGAGCAAGACTTGTATCCGTTAGTAAACCAGGACATGATTAAGAAAAGATATTTAGAAGGAGTTCAAAAACATCCTAATTTAAACTTGTCACTTGATGTCATACCGAATGTAACGCATTGTTTTAGAACTTTACTCAGAGCATTAAGGGGGCCGATTTTATTAAAAGAAGGTGATTCGATTAAAACTATTAGTTTGAGTGATACTGTTTTAGACTCACAGGTAGATATCAATCTTTTACTTGGGAAATTAGGATTCAGCTTAAATGAAGAGGGAACTGAATTGATTCCGCCTAATTTGAGTGTATTGCCTGTCTTAAAGGAATCTTATATACGAAGAATTCAAGAATTAATTTACTTGGGGAGAATTTATGGTCAGTCTATTACACCAAATGAGTTTGTTTCTACTTATTCTTTTTCAGACAACTTGTCATTGGTTTTTAGAACTTTCAATGAATTTGATAAGCATATTTCACAAACGTATTTTAAGAATAGAGATTCTAACCAATTGCCATTCTTCATTAATTTGAGCGTCTGTTCTTACTTCCAAGACGAGCTCATTATCAAATGTTTCGAGAATACAGTGAGATCAGATCCGAGGAATAAAATATACTACGTGGACTCTTTAAGACATATTATAGAGTATAAAAATGAAACAGGTCCACGGAAACTAAGATCATATTTTCAAAATTTAGCTTCAAGAGGAGAATTAATTGGTTTTAACGAATATTTTGCTGCATTGAAATGTCTAGGTATATCATTTGATGAGACAAATATCCTTGATATTGATGATGATGTCATCATAGCGAAGTACAAAAATGCATATAAAAATGACCTAAAGAATTACGGTTATTTTAATAAGAACTTGAAACTTATTCATAAAGTTAAAGATTCTCAAAAGCTAAAGGATTTTATTAGTTCCGAATTAATGCCACTTTCTCTAGCTCTACAGGAGCTAAGTATTGAAGAAATTACAGAAGATGAGGTAGTAATAACAGCATATGAGTTTAAATTAGATGATATTCTTCAATCCAATGGCTTTCAGTCTGGATCTGAAGAGGTCATGAATTTACATAAGGCGCTCTTATCTGTTGGTATAAAAAGAAAAAGTTATTTACTCTTAGATTACATTGAGGTAAAACTACCAAATGTTTTGGAATCAAAGAACTTTAGTGTTCAAGAGGCATGCGAAGTATTAAAATGCACTTTGAAAACTTCAGATTTTGAAATAATTACCAACTTCCAAAAATTATTGGTAGAAGATACTACAGGTGATATCAGGAATTTACGTAGTTGTTTGAGAGCAATTTCTGAGGAAAAGAAATCTGAAATATTGCATCAATTTTTGAAGACTGGTAAAATTGATTCTTCTCTTTTACCTGCTGAGGATTGGCCGGCTGGCTTGGATAATATTGGTAACACATGTTACTTGAATTCTTTGTTGCAATATTATTTCTGTATCAAACCATTGAGAGATACAATTTTGGCTTTTAACGAATATGATATTAAGCTAAAGGATGTCGATGGAAGGAAAATTGGTGGTAGAAAAGTCGAAGAACTGGAAATTCAAAGATCAAATCAATTTATTTACTATTTACAAGAGCTCTTCTCGGAAATGATTAATTCGAAGCAAAGGTGTGTTGCTCCATCTAAAGAGTTAGCTTACTTGGCATTTTTACCTCTCTCGCAGCCTGTTACATTCAAGGAAAATACGGCTCAAAAAATTGGCAGCAATATAGGTGTAACAGATGAAAACCCAATTTTAGTTCCTTCTCAATCACCTAGTCCTAGAGAATGTGATGATATTGAAATGATTGGTCAAGATGTTTCAGCTCCTGAAGCTTCCGATGAAAATTCGATGGATAGTACCTCATCAAGTGGTATAATTGAAAGAGCTTCAAAATCATTAGGTAAGGTTACCCAAACATTGCCTATCAGCACAGATGAGATGGAAAGTACTATAGAAATGGGACGACAACAGGATGTTACTGAGTGTATAGAAAATGTTACTTTCCAAATTGAGACAGCGTTAGAACCTGAATCTTTGGAAGAAGATGGAGAGCAATTTGATTTGATTAAAAAATTATTTTATGGAAAAATAAAACAATGTATTACTCCATTAGAACCTGGAAAGGCTCAAAGAATATCCACGGAGAGATTTTTCAGTCTTATTATCAATGTTGGAGATCATCCCAAAGACATTTACGATTCCTTAGATACTTATTTCAATGAAGATATCGTTAACCTTGAGGAAGGTGCAGCAAAGAAATCTAGTACTATATGTGAATTGCCAGAAGTTTTACAGTTCCATGTTCAAAGAGTATTATTTGATAGAGAAAGATTGATGGCTTATAAGCTGTTAGAGCCTATTCCTTTTAGTGATACAATTTATCTTGATAGGTATTTGGATACAGAAGATGAAGATTTTTTAAGGAAGAAAAGCGAAGTATTCCAATGGAAATCTGAAATTAAAGAATTACACGACAAGAAGGACCATATTCTTCAAATTGATAAAGAGAATAAAATTTCTATTATTGACAATTTGGTTGCCACCAAAAAGTTTCTAGAGTCAAGAATTACTTCTGATAAGAGTCTCTCAGTTAACCTTTCTACGATATTGACTATTCAGCAAGAGATTGATCAGTTAAGAGATCAATTGTTGGATATCAATAAACAGCTAAATGAATTACAAGCTAAGGTGTCTAATCAATTTTCTTCATATAAGAATATAGCTTATTCAATATTTGCTATATTTATACATCGCGGTGAGGCTAGTTATGGGCATTATTGGATCTATATTAAAGATCCTAAGAGAAATATTTTTAGAAAGTACAATGACGAAACAGTAACTGAAGTACCTGCTTCAGAGGTATTTAATTTCATTGAAGGTAATACTGCTACACCATATTACATCGTTTATGTCAAGAATAGCTTAAAAATGGATTACATTGAGCCTCTTAAAAGACAAATCCAAGGTTAACGTTAGAACCTTTAATTAAACAATAAAATGACATTTTACGACATTGTCGTATATTTTATAGCAATTCATAACCTCTATTTAAAGTACAGGAGAGTATTAGATAAGATAATATATTAATATATTTTAGATAACAATTGTATAACTTTGTGCTGATTAAAGAAATTGAACTTAGGGATGAGGATAAATTTGTCTTTAGCTATCTCGGGAGTTCTTTTAGCTCTCCCAGCCTTTGCTGAAACTATAAGAATTGCTAATGAGGCTGAATTGTCAAACACGTTTGAGCGTATAAAGAAGCAATTGGCACTCCAAGATTCTTTTACTGTAAATGAAAATGTTTTGAGCAAAGGAGCAGCTAGAAATAAAAATGATAGCGATGAAAATGGTGAATGTCCACCCTGTTTCAACTGTAATTTACCTAATTTTGAATGTACTCAGTTCTCCAGATGTAATGCTTTTACTGGTATGTGCGAATGTCCAGATGGTTTTGGAGGAATGGATTGCTCTGAACCATTATGTGGATCCTTAGCTGATGGAAATTCAAAAAGGCCAGTTAGAGGAGAAGAAACATGTTCCTGTAAGCCAGGATGGGATGGTATTAACTGTAATATTTGTACAGATAACTCAGCATGTGATGTATTCATGCCAGAAGGACTTAAGGGAACTTGTTACAAATCAGGTTTAATAGTCAAAAAGTTTCATCAAATGTGTGATGTTACGAATAAAAAGATTATATCAATTTTAGGTGGTAAAAAGCCACAAGCAACCTTTAGTTGTAATAAAACAGCAAGTACTTGTAATTTCCAATTTTGGATTGATCAAAAAGAGTCATTTTATTGTGACTTAGATACTTGTGCTCTTGATTATGATTTGAAATCTAATACTAGCCATTACAAGTGTGGGAATGTTGCTTGTAAATGTCTTCCTGAGAGAATGTTATGTGGTGAGGCTGGTTCGATAGATATTTCTGATTTTTTGACTGAAACAATTAAGGGTCCAGGTGATTTTAGTTGTGATATAAGTAAGAAAGATTGTCAATTCTCGGAACCTAGTATGAATGAATTAATTTCTTCAGTTTTTGGTGATCCTTATATCACTTTGCATTGTGAATCCGGTGAATGTGTTCATAAGAGTGAAATTCCAGGCTATGAAATTCCAGGGAATAAGAAACTTACTTTAAATAACATTGCAGTAATTGCCAGTGTTGGATTCGTTTGTGTTTCAATTATTATTAGTTCAGTCTATAATATTAGTAAGTCGCCCTTATTCAAATCTAGTCTGGGACACATTGAGCTCGTAGATGAGGATGAATTTAATGCCATGCATGATAATTTTACCCCAACTACCATATCATTTGAAAAGATAAGTTATACAATTAAAGAGACTAAAATTTTGAATGAAATATACGGTATTGTAAAGCCAGGCGAATGCTTGGCTATTATGGGTGGCTCTGGTGCTGGAAAAACTACTCTATTAGATATATTGGCAGGTAAATCTAAAAATGGCAGCACTTCAGGATCAATTTATGTAAATGGTAATGTGTTAAGTGCAAAAGATTTCAAGAAGATTGTCGGTTTTGTGGATCAGGAGGACCATTTAATTCCTACATTAACCGTTTATGAAACTGTTTTGAATAGTGCTTTGTTAAGGTTACCTAAGAAAATGAGTTTCAAAGCCAAGGAAGCTAGAGTAATTGAAGTATTAAATGAATTAAGAATATTAAGTATAAAGGATCAAGTAATCGGCTCTGATTTTAAAAGAGGAATATCAGGTGGTGAAAAAAGGCGTGTATCTATTGCTTGTGAGTTGGTCACATCTCCTTCTATCTTGTTTCTTGATGAACCCACCTCTGGTTTGGATTCTTACAATGCAAGGAATGTTATAGATTGTTTGGTGAAGTTATCTAAAGACTTTAAAAGAACTATTATTTTCACCATTCACCAGCCTAGAAGTAATATTGTATCTTTATTTGACAAGCTTATCTTGTTAAGCGAAGGTGATTTAGTTTATTCTGGCGATATGGTTAAATGTAATGATTATTTTATGAGAAATGGTTACAAGTGTCCTTTAGGTTACAATATCGCTGATTATTTAATTGATATCACAGTTGACCATAAGAAGATTGTTAAAATTAAAAGGTCAAATGAAAATCTTAATATTCCAGATTTAGAAAATTTGTCTACAGAAACAACTGATATACATGATGATTTTATTCGCAGCTCGAATAATTCAGTACCTGATATAACAAGGGAATGGGAACATTTAGCTGTTCATAGGGATGAATATAATTATGATACCTTAGGAAAGCCGGACATTAAAAGCGATGAAACATTGGTAAGGATTAGAAACAAGTTACCTGACATATATGCTGAATCACCAATCTTCTTAGATTTGACTGAAGAAATAAACGAGATTAAATCAAACCCTACTAAGTTGGAATTTCAGAATCAATATTTACAGAGGGCCAATATGTTTACTCAATTTTTAATTCTTTCATCAAGAACTTTTAAAAATCTTTATAGAAATCCAAAGTTGTTACTAAGTCACTATGTTTTATCGTTTATTGTTGGTTCCTTCTGTGGATACTTATATTATGATGTCTCTAATGATATAAGTGGATTCCAAAATAGGCTTGGTCTATTTTTCTTTGTTTTGGCGTTATTTGGTTTCTCCTCGTTAACTGGCTTACATTCATTTTCTAGTGAAAGAATTATCTTCATTAGAGAAAGAGCAAATAATTATTACCATCCTTTCAGCTACTATGCTAGTAAAATCATTTGTGATCTCCTACCTTTGAGAGTATTACCACCTGTTATACTATTAAGTATCTCTTACCCATTAATTGGATTGACGATGGAGCATAACGCATTCCTAAAGGCAATATTAGTTTTAATATTGTTCAATATTGCGGTCTCTGTGGAAGTTTTAATTGTAGGTATTTTGATTAGAGAGCCAGGTACATCGACCATGGTAGGGGTGTTATGTTTATTATTGTCCTTATTATTTGCTGGATTATTCATTAATAGTGAAGATTTAAGATCCCAAATTAAGTGGTTAGAATGGATTTCTGTTTTCCATTATGCATACGAAGCATTAGCAATTAACGAAGTGAAAGATTTAATACTTAGAGAAAAGAAATATGGATTATCTATTGAAGTTCCAGGGGCTGTAATTTTAAGTACATTTGGGTTTGAAGTAGGGGCTTATTGGAAAGATGCTTTGTTATTAGCTGAACTCAGTACTGCATTCTTAATAATTGGTTACATATTCTTGCATTATTTTACAGTAGAAAGAAGGTAGCTCTATTAAAAGCATCTTGAAAGGGTTTTCCTTTACTATTTTTTAGAACTAGATCTGTTAATTAAATTTTTATATTAATAATCTTCAATTAATTAAAAAACTTTAATAAATTGCAAATTTTCTCGGAATATTTGAAGTTTATGAAAATATTAATGAATAAGAAAACACTTTATTTGATTAGTAATGTTTTATAATGTAGGTAAACCTTCTAGTATGTCAGATTATAAATAAGCAGCCATCCAGATTACAACAGTATCTTCGTCAAAAAACATTTAAATTATTAATTGTATTCTTATCAGAAATAAAAAATTTTCTCTAAAATACGGTCCCTTGGCCCAGTTGGTTAAGGCGTGGTGCTAATAACGCCAAGATCAGCAGTTCGATCCTGCTAGGGACCATTAGAAAAAC
Organism: Schwanniomyces sp. yHRVM31; assembly: GCA_030462985.1. Classification (NCBI taxonomy): domain Eukaryota; kingdom Fungi; phylum Ascomycota; class Pichiomycetes; order Serinales; family Debaryomycetaceae; genus Schwanniomyces; species Schwanniomyces sp. yHRVM31. The sequence goes on from JAKVQU010000134.1 coordinate 13,324, forward strand.
TTTTTTTAAAGCATCTTACAATACTTAATGTTTCTTTGTTGACTACATAATACAATTAAGCAGGAAGTATAAAAAGATTATTATCATTATTATTATTATTATTAGTATTAACACTATTATTATGATTAATGTATCGTAAAATTAAATTAAGCTATCATTAGCTCTTCAGGATCTTCAATTACTCTGAGATAAAGGTAGCCTCATTGAATGCAATTCCTGATTCTTTATCGTAACCTTCAGCATCAATTTCAAACTTGTTACAAAATTGGTAAATGTATGGCTTGGTACCAGCGACACCACTTACAATATTCTTAACAAATTGTGGGATTTCTGCCATCACATCAACTCTCTCAACCAAGCGCTTTAACTCACCACTAACAACTACCTTTGTTTCCTTGTTGTCATCAGTACCAACATCGTAGTTAAAAACAATAGACTTTGGAATTGGCCATCCAACTTCATCAGCTTCTGGGTTTTCATGAACAACATTATTATCAATAGTACAAAGAAGAATTTTATCCTTAGTAGTGACAATTCCAACGTTGACCTTTGTAGTTGCATAAGAAATAGGAGTGGTAAATTCCATTTGGACTGCACTAAAATTTTCAGATTGGAAATTCAAGAAATTCCATGATTTAGCAGCATGATGTGGCTTCATTCCTTGTAAAGCCATTACAAACATAGTGTAACCTTCTATGTCGATGGTTTTAGTAGGTGTTTTCACACTACCTTTGACATCACATCTTGGCCAAAACACGTGGCGCATAGAACCCCATGGATTGGTAATATCATCTCCATAGTAAGTAGTACCATCACTACCAAAAATAACACCCGGAACAACTCTTGTTACTTCTAATTCAACTACGGATTCTTCTGTTACTGAGGATTTGAATACATATTGCTTATTATCAGGACTAATTTCAATAGACAAATTATCAGCGTAGAAATTGGATCCCTCAATTCTAAAATTCTCCAATTTTGTAGAAGTCCAGATGAATTCAGATTCATCATTGACATTAATTAATTTGAAGGTAAATTGGGCAGTGGTATGTACACCCATTATGTTAGAATGTATAACTTGAGCAAATCCTACATAACCAGATTTCAAGCTAGTGAAATAAAATGTTTGAGTTTCAACATTAGTATAGTCTGGTACCTTCCATGCAAAATCTTCTATCAAAGTATCTCTGTAAACCTCATCGCCTTTTCTAGCTGCATCAGTAATTGGATGGATAGACTCTCTACCATATTCTGGTTCAGCAATACCAGCTACTGCTGAAAGTCCTGATTGTACCCACTTAAGCATTAGAAAATTATTTAAATGACTGATATCCTATGAATATGAAGATGATTCAAATAAGATTGTTAGAATTTCTTTAAATAAAGCCAAGATACCTCATTCAAAAAAAAACATCAACATTGCTAACTGATTACATCATATATTATCTAATAGGAATAATAGGGACATTACACAAAAGTTACATTTCAGGTGAGGATGAAATATGTGATGATGAAAATTAGGGGTTCATGTGAAACGCTTATTTGTCAAACTATTAGACGTCCATTAGTCTATACTTCTATCAAAATATAGGAATTTACTGCTGATATTACTATGTAGTGCGATTTAATCTTTTTAGGAGAAATTATGCTTTTGAAGCATTTCCCTATACAAGGATATGCAGATAGCTGATTCTGGAAGAAGCAGTGACCAAGTCAGAAACATCTTATACATGGGACAATAGGTTATTGTTGCTGTTATAAGAAGATATACGTCGATAAGAAAAATTCTATCTTAATCCAAATTGAGTAAGGAATTTCTTATAAGATAGGTGTTAACAGCTAATTCAGACATCCTGGGAATATACGAATACTTCGCTTGATATCTGTTGACAAATATTCAAGTATATCCTTGTAATTTCTTCATTTCAGAGACTTTCTTTTTCAGATTAGTATACATGAAGGAATAAATTAATTCTCTCGCTAAATGCGACAAAATGAGAGAGAGTATATAGACTATATTCAGTTTATACTTTCGTAATGTAGTGTAAAGAATAGAAAATGGTATCTCTTTGCTAATCAACAAATGCGAAATTTGCATCAATTAAAATTGTTTATGAACAGAAATTGGTATCGCTGACTAAAGAATTGCTTCGACTTGGTGATGAACGGCTATGCGTTATGAAATAAATACAAGACAAATTCAAATAGAAAATATTGGCAATCGAGACATTTGATTATTGCCTGTTAAAAGAAATCTTGAATTAGAAAACCTAGCTTGAATATAGAAAGATTTACTTCAGCAGTTCTTTAGTACTTTAGTATACTAAATAATCTAACCCAACAGAGCTTTAAGTCAAAAATTATTAAATCTGAGTATTAAATTGACAAAATTCTTTCGGATGTTAAATTTAATTTCGGCACGAATATGAAGCCCGGATACTATCTAGCTCTTAATTGAGCTTTATAAGTAGAACTAACGCTTTGCTTATAAATAATAAAATGGCTATCAAAGTATACCGAAGATATAATATCTTCAATGGATAAAATATTAACATGTGTAAACTATTCTTAAATATTATCAAGTATTGACGGATGGGGTCGTAATAGTTCGAGGCTTTTTCAGTTGTCGCAAAAACTGTTAGTATTATTGCTCGGTTGATGCTACATTAATTCTATGTGCAATTCTGGTAGTATTGTACAGGTGTGCCTGATTTTAATACACAACTTAAGATTTACATTTTAATCAACTTTTAATATTAGTATATCGAGGAATGCGGAAGACTAAATAGACAAAGATAACTCTCAACGGAATGTTTAAATATAGAGAAACCATAGCATTTCTTACGAATGAAACTATCCACTCCTCAAATCCTACTTTATTTCTATTAGAAAGATGTTAAAACATACTAGTCTCTTTGATAGCAGTTTTAAATGTCATTATTGAGGTTGTTTCTATAATGGCATGCTATAATTAATCTAATGTTTATTGTTATGATAATAATGTATAGTTTTTCTAATGCAGAATATGCACAAAATACGCAGATGGTCATAGTTACAGTTTTATTCAAGAAATAATAAGGAAGAAAACACCCCTTAGAGTCAATTCAGCTGTTGCTGTAGCAATCAAAATTCAAGAATTATAAAATAAATGTGTATTTGATTATAAAGTATACGAAACTTTAACACTTCTTTAGTTGGTTATTACTAATCAAAAAGTATTGCTTGCTAAAAAAAGGATGATCGTTCCCGAATTTTGAATCATTATATTAAAGAAAGGGATATAATCTTGAACAGGTTCAATTAATAAAAATACCCAACAATGAGTAAGTTATTAGTTGTATTTGGTGCTACTGGCCAACAAGGTGGTTCGGTTATTTCTTATGCTTTGAAACAATTATCAAGTGAATATAGAGTTAGAGCAATTACTCGTGATCCTCTTTCAAAAAAGGCTCAAGAACTCAAAGAGGCAGGGGCTGAAGTAGCTAAAGGAGATGCCGCAGATAAGGAATCTCTTATTGGTGCGTTGAAAGGTGCCGATGTTGTATTTTCCATGTCTAATATGGGCTTGGACGGTTCGGTCGATGAATTTAAACTTGGAAAGTCAATTGCAGATGCAGCTGTTGAGGCTGGTGCTAAATATATCATTTGGAGCACTCTTCCATATGCTAGCAAGGTTTCTGGAGGTGAATTCCAACACATAGGGCATTTTGATAAGAAAGCAGAAGTCGAAGGATATATTCGGGAACTTCCTATCAAGAGTGCATTTTATGCGCCAGGTTTCTTCTTCCAGAATCTTATTAGTCTATTCAAGCCGCAACCTGTAGAAGGCGGCTACTCTATATGCTGTGTTATGAGGCCAACGTCACTTCTTCCGTGCCTTGACGTTGTGGGTGATACTGGAAAATTCGTAGGAACAATTCTTTCATCCCCTGATAAATACGAAGGTAAAACAATATATGGTGCACTGGGATTCTACAGTTATGAAGATATTGTTAAGATTATCTCCAAGGCTTCTGGTAAAAACGTCACATATGTCCAAATTCCAGAAGACGTATTCAAGTCTTTCTTACCTCCACCAATTGCTCAAGATATTACAGAAATGTTTTTATACCACGATAAAATTTGATACTATGGCCCGGACTCCAAGCTTCTTGTTGAAGGAACTCTCGAATTAATCAATTTTGTTCCTACGTCTGCCGAAGAATTTTATAAGTCAAATAAAATTGCTTTTGATTAGTTTATCTTGATGAAAAATACCACTACAATTGCTAGGATTAATTAAGTATCGTATATTGCATGTATTTCAGCCATATCTAGGTAAAGATAAATAAAAATTTATTACGTAATATATATTACTAAACAGTTAGAGAAAGGGAGCATCGAAACATGTTATCTGTGGCTCCTCCGATATCACATTTTTTGGTTTTTGCCCCGTAAATGCAACTTCTGGAAAGTTTAGGGCACATATTGTGCAGAAACCAAAATAATTTTGGAATTATTAGGTTTCATAAGGTCTTTAGCCTAAGGGCACTTTAAGCGCAAAAATTTTATAAACCTCTATTAACTGAATAAATGTTGTAACTTGTGGTATTTGCCGCTGACGTTGTTACTACCGCCAATTTTGTTATTACCGCCCTTTGTACATCGGCGTGACGTTAAATATACAGTCGGTTTGCCTGAGCAAATTCTGATTTGTAGTGTGTTTGCTAAACTGTTTCCCTCCAACAGGAAAAATGCACTATATATTGCGCAGGTTTTTGCATGGTTATATTTAGGGTTTTGTGCAATATCCTACACTACCGTTATTAATAAACCCTACTGGAACTCCCTTGGCAATGTCACATTTCTGACCGCTACATCCAGTTACCAAGAGGGTGCTTATTAATATCGCTGTGCTTTTGTATAAACAATCACTCTGTGTGTAAAGTCATAAGATACATGTACCAATAAATACGTCTATTACTCATAGGCCCTACAAGCCAGACGTTACTAACTGTCGTCTCGAGATTTTGTAATATCTGGAGATGTATAAATTTTTGCCTAATCCGGAACTGCAATATGCAGTATACACTAAATAAAGTCTTCATTCATCATCATAGATAAAGACCGAAGACTGCTAAATAATGTGAATTGGTAGCTGGATTCATGAAGTTTTGTAGCTAGACTAAATATATGTATGACACTGTTGGCGTGGGAACATCGCAGTATAAAAATGTTCCCAAAATTGTCGCTGATGTCTCTGTAGCGAAGACCGGTACGTAGATCGCTCTATAGAATTGTAGAACCTGATCCCTTCTGAGAATTCGTAAAAATCAGCAATTTTCCACCCCAAGATTATATGGGACAAAATTAAGTAAGAGGAGATCTTAGTCATTCAGTAACACACGCACATTGTTGAAAGAGAAACCACCAACTTTTTTATCTTACTTCAAAGAGACAAGAACCTGGTAGTTTTCATAAGGTAGTAATGGCCTCAGTGAATATTACTACGCTTGATGGTGCTTCAGCCGTAAAGGATAACATGACGGCGGTGTCCATAAAGCTCAACCAAGAGATTATAAAGCACTTCCGTCATTGTCTAACCAATGGGTTTAAACCGAAGCTTTTGGTGAAGAATGGAAATATTGTAAGTATTAGCCCAATCATATGGGATCTTGTGACCCTATAAGAAAACCACGGATTTGATACTAACAAGACATAGTCTATTAAAATCGCAGATACCCAAATATATCCATGTACTCAGATAAATGAAAATCTTAAGGTTGACATATATTGTCAAGCAAGGTTTGACGGACGAGTCGCTACCAAATTAACAGTAGTAACCGATCCACGATACATGAAGGACTTAGAAAAGGAAAGAGCCATTCAGAAGAAAAAAGAACCTACGAAGAAACAAAGTAATAATGTTCCTGTTGTGAAATCAGTACGCTCAGTACCTTCTTCTCCCACCGATGCCAATCCATATATTATTTCAAATTCCGATAGCAAGGTTGAAGAGTTGAACAAATTTCTTTCCCTCGTAGCATTAGGACCTATAACAAAAGAGTCCATTGTGAAAACTCTAAGCACATCTGAGAAAAACGTAGAACCGTGGATTTCCAGTTACACCCAAGCATATAACCCTGATGACACTTTTATCGAGAACGACGTTTTCCCAAATATCAGCACACTTCTGGAGAACACTGATAATCATATCATTCTAAAGGATAAGTCTTATAAGGAGCTCAGACCCTGGAGTTGGCCTGGTTATTCAGATCAGGAAAGAACATTGATAATAAACAATATCCATAATGCATTGACAAGACTAGGATTCCTGGACACCCATCCATTAAGAGACAAAATCACAAACGAACCAGACGATGTAGATAAACGTCCATTAAAAAAACTGGCATTGGGTGGTGGAATTCTTGTGAGCAAGAAACCATTTAAAAGATCTCAGACAGATTCACCTAAATTGACTGGGTCAAAATTAGCTGAATCTCCGCCGAAGACACTGCCATCTACAAACAAGCTTCCTATGAAAAGAAAGTTCACAGCATACTCATCTTCCGAAGAAGATGACGAAAAGCATCCGAAGAAGAACAAGTATGATTCCTATACTTCTCCTTCTTCCATCAACGAGGAAAGCAACAGTAGCGACAATAACGATGATGAATTTTCAAAGAGTGCTACTGCTAGCGGCCAAGACAAATTAAGAGCATCGAACAATAATACGGCAAATAGCAACAGTAAGAAATTGACGTATTATAATAATTTGGCGGAAAAATTTAGATTAAAATACGTTGAATATGAGAAGTTATACAATTCCTTAAAGAGCAACCCTAAGAATAACGACAAGAAGAGTCTAGTCAAGCTTTTTGAGTTACATAATAATTTATCTGAATGGAAACGTAAATTATGGGATTATGACAGTGAGAGTAAAGCAAAATCCAACATTATGAATTTGTCCAAGCATAAGAAAACCCCCGTTCCAGCAAATACTGAGTCTTTAGGGGGTGCAGCATCGATTCAAACGAATCCACTGGTAGTACGTGCCTCTTCGGTTAAGGCCACGAGTGCCAGTCCATCTATATCACACCCAAGAGCCAGTAGAGTAGCCTATAATTCGACTATACCTAAACCTACAAAACCAAAAATTTCACTTGACTACTAAAACAATATTTAGCTTTATTTTAGGGTTACTATTTTTCTATATAGAACATTATTTACTGAATAAAAAGGGAAACAAGTTATCTAGTGTAAAAAATTGCAGGGTCTAATTTTTGTTAGATTTTACGCGATAAATCATCAAAGGAATTAAACGATGATAAATTGTATTTGTAGTCACAACCGCTCATAGTAAAGTATGTCTAGTACACCAGATCTAAAGGATGAAACATCTCTTCCGCCTCCACAACTACCACAAATATCAGAGTTGAAGAATGAAGAAACAAATGATGAAGATTCTTCGAACGAAACTGATGCTTCCGTAGCCGCTGCTGCCACCACTACAAGAACAACAAAAAAGAGGAAAAAGGCACCAGCTACAGGAAAAAAGCCATCAGCTGAAGTTTTGCAGCGTAGGAAAGAAGGTAGAATCAAAGCAGCAGCTACAATTGCCCAGAATTTGAAGAAAACTGGTATTGGAAGATTTGAACAGCAAAATGGGTTTTCCTTGACCAGTGTGAAGACTATCCCCCTCATCAATCAGAAAAATTATTTCACTGACTACTTAAAAAAGGATGAACAGGTATCGTTTATTAGAAACTGGAGAACTGAAAAATTATTACAGCAGAAGTTGAAAAATTTGAAAAAGAATAATGGAGAGAAGAAGGAGGATTCAACAGAAATACAGAATTTTGAAGACTTCAATTTGAATGATATTGAGATTGAAATGAATAAGAAAAAGGCTAGCAGTGCTCAACCTCAACCAGAAGAAGATGAAGAGGATGAAGATGAAGAAGAAATAGAAGAAGCTAGTGAAGAAAAAGCAAAGCAAGGTTATGACACTATCGTAATTCATCCAGGTTCGTCTCATATAAGATTAGGGAGAGCTACTGATGCATTTCCTAAAACGGTTCCTACTGTTATTGCAATTCCAACTAAGGGTAGTAAACAGAATAAAGAACCAGATCCTGCGAGAACAACCGATGAAAATGGGGACGTATTCTTCAATGAAGAGTTTGATGAAATTAAAAATGTTGTGACGAAGGATTTTAAGGCTAGAATGAGGTATTATAAAAGAAGAATCTTACCAAATTCTCGGGAAACTGCAGCAAATTATAATAAGAAGCAAGGGCCAGAAATGATACCTGACCATAATGATCCATATCAAAAGAACTGGATCACTGAAGTTGAAGGAAAGAAGTTTTTTGTTGGAGAAAATGCATTAAAGTTACCAATTTGTGAAAAGTTTAACAATTGGGAACTAAGATTCCCAATAAAGAATGGTAACTTTAATGAAAATTCGCCAGATTACAACAGTCCCCAGGAAATTTTGGGAGATTTAGCTAATATTGTAATTGAATCATTGAATGAGATGGAAATAAAACAACTAGGAAGTTTGAAAGCTATATTAGTGATACCAGATTTATACGACAAAATGTATGTTGAGACATGGGTGGATTTATTATTCAAAGTTGTTGGTTTTGGAAAGGTTGGTATCATTCAGGAGTCAGTACTGGCCACTTTTGGTGCCGGTGCATCCTGTGCATGTATTGTAGACGTAGGTGCTCAAACCACTTCTATTACATGTGTTGACGAAGGGATGGCTATAAACGACTCTAGAATTACTCTCAATTACGGTGGAGATCATATAACTGAGACATTTATCAAATTATTATTACAAAGTCAATTCCCCTACAGAGATATTGATCTCAGTAGTAAGAATGATGACTGGGAATTAGCTCAAACTTTAAAGCATGACTACATTACATTCCAAGACGCAGATATCGCAGTTCAATTATATAACTTCTACAAAAGAAAGCCCTTTGAGACTACTGAAAAATACGAATTTAAGGTATTTGATGAAGTGATGTTGGCACCAATGGGACTCTTTTTCCCTAGCTTGTTCCAGATTTCTAACAATTCTAGCGGGAATAGACTCTTTAGTCCATCCGTAGATCAATATTCTACGAAACCAAATAACCCATACTCGAAGTCGCAAGAGAACTTGGTAAATAATCTTGTGTTTTCAGATATGAATGATCAATATCTATTATCGAGTCTTTGTGAGCATCGGAGTTCCAAATCGGCCAACCCATATGCCAAACCAAAGCCTACGAAAACAACTACGCTCGATAATAATAGCCAAAACATACTTGTACCGTTGGAAAAGGCGATCATCGAGTCCATAACAAATGCCAGTATAGCCACTGATCTTGGGAAAGCAAAAAAATTGTATGACAACTTGCTTGTAGTTGGTGGGGGACTTGCGAAGATTTCCGGATTTGACATGATATTAACAGATAGAATTAATATCTGGAGACCCAAGTTCCTTTCAACTTCATCTCTTGATGAGATTTTGGATTATGTAGGGGCAGAAAAGGCCAAATCCGAGGAAACCAAGAAGAAATTAATCGATGAATATCGCGAGAAGCACAAATCTACATCTGACCAAGCACTTGAAGATATCGAGATTCCTGAAGATGTCATGGAAGAATTTGAAGAATCATCAAAACTTGCGCTTGATTTGGATTACTTGGATTCTCTAAGCGAAAAAGGCAGTGCTTTATCAGTTAACGTACTTCCACCACCTAGAGAATTTGACCCTGAGATGCTTACCTGGAAAGGAGGAAGTGTTTACGGTCGGCTTAAGGTGGTTAATGAAATGTGGATCACGCATAAGGATTGGGATCTTTTAGAGAGCAGATGTCTTTACTACAAGAGTTTGTTTAACTATTAAGGAATTTAGATTATTTTATAAGGTGGTTATTTACATTAAGCAATAATTGCCAATCAGGACCATGGTAATTTCACTGCTGCAGAAATCATTTCCACTGATATTGCTCGTTAACTGTTATGGAAAACTAGATTACCTCATAGACTGTAATCAGAGTTGGTGAAAGTATAGAAAAGTTTATTCTAATAGTAAATTAAATATATTGCATAAGTTTTATTGTAACAGATATTTGCTTACTTCAAAATGGTCAATAATGACATAATCTTTATTGAATATTAGAAATACCTGGATAATAGATATTTGAATTAGCTATTTATTTTTGACACTTTTTCTTTTCTTTAAGTTCGTGGAATGTGCAACTACACTAGTGAATGAATAATCTAGTAAGAGCTTTATAACTAGAATGGTGTAAATGATTTGTACTATTGTAGACGAAATCATTATACTTATAGGATCCACAGATGATACTAATTGAGACATAACAAATCTTATCATCGCTGGATTTACTAATCATTGTAATAATTAAACTAAGAGTAAGAGTCTAAGTGAAAGAGAATTTACGTATCATAGTGTAATGATAAGCAAGAAAATTATTCCTATGCAAACTTTTAGGCTAAGAATGTTAAGTATTCGGTTATCAGGCTTTCTGGTACAGTGAATTGGTAGATAAAATATTAATATAATAAGTTCTTCATTTCCGGTTAAAAAAAGTTAACGATATTTATGGAACTAAAATATCATCAATTACTCTTAAGATAGTATAAGTATCTAATGTGGATCAAGTTATTTCCGGTGAAATTTATATCCTAACTTGGCAACGGAAAATATCCGTAAATTGCACCCATGACAGCTCGATTGCCGAACGTTAATAATGCCGTTTGACAGTAATCATCTACACAGTCTCTTATTGCTTATAAACCCAGCAAGATTACTAACCAATTGAGTTTCCTTAAACTTCAAAAGTATAGCTAATGCTATTTAAGCTAGGTTAACTTAGTATTTCACTGTTTCTGCCGTGCGTTCGGTTCCCCGTCTCATCTCGAGAACATTTATCCATAAATGTTGAACAGTTCAACAATCCGACCTTCCTTGCTCACTATAATTCATAGACATACTAATAATCTTTCAACAAACATTATAATAATATTTTCACGTACCGTGTGCTATAAGTGTATAAAATATCAATATCGTTTTATTATCCATCATCTCAATTCATTATTGTTGTACTCTTCTTCATTTTCTTATCACATGTACTACTTCATCTCTACTATCTACTTTTGTCGATCTTTCACTACATGTACCAGTAAGTTTACTGATTTTTTATAGAAATAATCCCTTATATCTATACCTTATCTACTTCCTTCTCCTCAACCCTCCTTCTGTAAACTCTACACTCTCTCATACCTCCTCTCTCTTCATTGCTTCGGTCGACCACTCAATCGCACCCATCGCAACCATTCCCCTCTAACCTCGCTTTGGAATTTGTCAAACCGGATTTCGAACTAGTATAACCCGGTGGTTCCCGGTGCCATTCGGATCCTTTTGTCGCAAATGGCTCCTCATCAAATTTTCACTGGCAATTGCAAGATACATTTCCTATATCATAACTTAAATCTATTGCAAAAGGTCCTAGATATCTGAAAAATCGTTTATGCCTTCAGCTACATGCTACCTATAAGTTTATGCCATTTCTCCTAGTCGTTTCTCCCCAAAACTATCGCCGAGTCTCGCAATAACCTCTCCTCGCCGTGTTGGTGCCCTTCTGTGTGTCTCCCCGGCGGGACCTTTTCGCCCGAAATTCGAAGTTGTCAACATACACAACACGTTTAATAAATTTACTCTTCCTTCTTTATCGTCTTTTGTTTCAACCTTTCGATACTTTTGTTAAGCTGATACTTAGTCACAAGCCGCTAGTTACAATGTTGAACCGTCAATTTATTCGTGGATTCGCCTCCACCACCCCTGCTAAAAACTACGCTTCCACCATCAAGAACTTGAAGGTCACCAAGGACACCAAGGTGATCTACCAAGGTTTCACTGGTAAGCAAGCTACTTTCCACGCCGAACAAGCAATCGCTTACGGTACCCAAGTCGTTGGTGGAACCAACCCAAAGAAGGCCGGACAAACCCACTTAGACAGACCAGTTTTTGCATCTGTTAGAGACGCTATTGACCAAGCCGGAGCCACCGCCAGTGCCATCTTCGTCCCTCCACCAATTGCTGCTAAGGCCATCGAAGAAGCCATTGAGGCCGAAATTGAGTTAGCTGTCGCTATTACTGAAGGTATTCCACAAAAAGACATGGTCAGAGTTGCCCAAATCTTGAAGACTCAATCCAAGACCAGATTAGTGGGTCCAAACTGTCCAGGTTTGATTGCCCCAGATCAATGTAAGATCGGTATCATGCCTTCCCATATCCACATGAGAGGTAAGGTTGGTATTATCTCCAGATCTGGTACTTTAACCTACGAAGCCGTGGCTCAAACCACCTCGGTTGGTTTAGGTCAATCTTTGGTTATTGGTATGGGTGGTGATCCATTCCCAGGTACCAACTTCATTGATGCTTTAACCTTGTTCTTAGCCGACAAGGAGACCGAAGGTATTATCTTAATTGGTGAAATTGGTGGTACTGCTGAAGAAGAAGCTGCTGAATTCTTGAAACAATACAACTTGACCAGACCAGAAGGTCCAAAGCCGGTTGTTTCCTTCATTGCCGGTGTCTCTGCTCCTCCAGGTAGAAGAATGGGTCACGCTGGTGCCATTGTTGCTGGTGGTAAGGGTGATGCCAACTCCAAGATCGCTGCTTTACAAAGTGCTGGTGTTGTTGTCGAAAAGTCTCCAGCAAGATTAGGTAACTCCTTATTGCAAGAATTCAAGAACAAGGGTTTACTCTAAGTAATCTTGTCCCCCCAACCATCTCTACACTTACATATATTCGTTCATGAAAATAAATTAGTAAAACTATATAATAGATTTGACTCTCTCTATACTGGTAGTGTGCGGCCCGATATAATTTTCCGGTTCCAGCAATAATTTTTCAGTTGGTGAATCTCCAACTACAAATAATACCTTATCAGTTTGGATATACGTAACCGGTTACAACACATTAGACGTAGACTACGATGGCATTCAGAACACTCTTGAGGAGCTACGCACAAATTCCAGTGAGAAATGTTGGTTCAGTGACCATGAAGAACACTATAGGGTTGAGGCCATTTTCCAGCTCATTTGTGAGTATGAAGACAAATACATCCACAAGAACTAAAGAAAACGTCCACGACTTGGAAACATTCTTAAAGTTGATTGGACGCAACTGTATTGAACACACAGAAGCATTTGAAAATGATTTGGATAAATTTTTGAATACCACTTCTAAGCAAATGAAGAACATGGGAATCGATGTCTCCACCAGACGTTACATGTTAAGATGGATCCATAAGTTCCAAAATGACTTGGAACCATTGAGAGAACACAAGAGGGGAAAGAAGAAGAATGGTGGTGAGAGAAATGAAAAGACTGTATTAGCTAAGAGAAAGGCATTGGAGAGATTAGAAGAAAAGGAAAGATACGCTAATGAAGAGCTTGAGGCGGAGAGAAAGGGAGAAAGAGCCTTCTAGGTACCCAGCAATATCCTCTGTGCATGTATTGCTCATCCTGACTACTTTGTAAAGCACGATCTTATTAGTGCAAAATCATGAACTTTTATTGTACATAGACTATCGATCGAAGTGTTCTCACTGGTGATCTGATCATATAACTACATTCTAATTATCCATTCATATAGCCAGAAATACGATTATTAAGAGATTTGGTTCTTGTTGAGAACTGTTTCCATTACGGTTATGAGATATTAAGTAAATATTTTGTTTGCTATGCTAAGAGATACGTACATTACAAACTGTTTTGTAGACTCTTCTTTGAACGACAAACCCATCGGACATAAGTTAATTGGTATCTTTGTCAGCTAAGTACCGTATTTTTGTTTGACTTCTGAGTTCAAGTAAAATAATCCTGTAAGTCTACCATAGCCTCATAAGAGCTGAAGAAATAGGTATTGGTGTTTACGGAAAATCAGATTTATTTTGTACAGTAGTTATATTGCGTGCTTTAATTCAAGTGAAATATTTCCCGGAAAATGAACTCAAGATCATGCATATCTCTCTTTTTAGCTACTTCATTATCTGGTTCATAACTTGCACTAGAAAAATCAATTATATACACTTTCTCATCCTTAGAATAAAGTATATTACGTTCCGCAATATCACGATGTATAAACCCTGCTTCGTGAATAATTTCTAATTGCTTTTGTGCCTTTTTGAAAGTGGTAAGGTTTTTAGGAAGTGGTTGATCTTCTATGTATTTAAAGATATTAGTAAACCCTGTACCTGTACCAAAACCGTCGTCAAGAATGAGCAATAAGTTCATGTTCTTGTGATCATATCCAATGGAATTGAAATCTGGATTTTTATTTAATTTTTTGTAACACTCCAATTCAGTTAAATAATTCTTCAAGCTGCCTTTAAGCTGTAATGTTTTGTCACTTGCATCTTCATCTACTACACAATTAACAATATTATTCGGCCAACTGACATTTTCATACAGAAAACTTAACGTAAATGCATTATGAATCTTTACAACAACCTTCTCGTTATTTGCACTTTCATTGATATAGTTTAATACATGTTTTGAGTCAATGACGTAAACATAATTCATTGCGAACTCATATCCCTGTAATAGTTTTACATCTTTCGAACTTAAGCAAATGGTCTTATGCATTTTAAATCCCTGTTTAGTTAATTTTAGACGATAACTTGATTGAATTTTCTCTATATCTACATTCTTTCCTTTCTCAAGATTGGATGTCGTAGCCTGGGAAGAAGGTAAACTCGAAGTAGGTTGACTTGAAAATATATTACTTGACTGGGAACTAGCCATTTGACTAGAATGTTCCTCCAAACTTGCCTCTTCTTCTTTCGGATTATATTCTTCATTTAGAGCATCTTCCAGAAAAATATTTTTACTTAACTTGTCTAATTCGTCATATTCATCTGAATATAAATCATTTAAATCTATTTGTTGTGAAGCACTCGTCACAGGATAATAATTTATAGTCTTATTTTTTGATTCATTTTTTTTCTTTTTCTTATCTTCCTCATTCTTTTTCATACGGGCTAATCTTTCCTGATATTTAGAGTGACTTAATTTGTAATATCTCTCTAAAACTTCCATTCTCTTTCTAATTTTCTCCAATTCTTCCTCAGTTCT
>JAKVQU010000135.1:0-27765 GCA_030462985.1 Schwanniomyces sp. yHRVM31
TTATATATAATTAAATATTAATTATAATATAAGTAACACGTCTATAAAGAGTAGAACTCTTACAAGTATCAAAAACGGTCCCTTGGCCCAGTTGGTTAAGGCGTGGTGCTAATAACGCCAAGATCAGCAGTTCGATCCTGCTAGGGACCATTTTTTTGCTTTTTTTTCTGGTTCACTAAAAGAAACACTTCTAGACAAATTACACACAAAAATATGTAACTAAATCTGTTATTATTTACTTTTGTTGGTGCTAAGCAAGTGTGATAGTGTGACATATCCGAGTCACATTAAAACATTAAATTTGATTAACTCGATCTAATGGAGAGCCGTAATTTTTACCAAGAACTTACGAACCCCATATTTTGTTGAGAGCAACTAACGGATGGCTAAAGGAATAGTCGTCTCATAACAAATAATATATTTGGAATGATATACTCTTCGAGGTGTTAGAAAAGCTTAGGAGTAAGTATTGAAACAAAAAAATGCCAATTTGAGAGGTAGAATTGTTGATATTATTTATATTGATATTAAAAATGGGCGTAGTTAGATTTATTATTCCTGCCAGTTTAGATAATTCTGAAGTAGATATTAAAGGCTTTATAAATTTAATCAAAAATACAAATGTATATATAAATATCTCTAGAAGTTGGATTAGTATTTGTGGTTGGAAGCCCCGCTTAAGAACTCTAGATTTCGCAGTGAATTGATGCAAATTGGAATATGATAAGTAGTTAAAGTATACGTTGTGTAGAGATGGTAAATCACTAAAATAACCTGTTCAAGATCACAATATACTCATGCAAATTGTATCGAAACTTATGAAGTTGTGAATTCATTATAGAAGCTGTTGAAGAGAAAGCTTTCAACAGGAATTATATTCCCCATAAAACATTTCTTTAGAGCTCCAGTATATTTAGTGTAAGGAGTTAGCATTTTTAGAAGAAACTTATAACAATGCTGAAATGCAATTGGAAATTATTTTTAGCTATGGTTTAATTGAAGGAAATTTGCTAAACGAATATTCTTTATTTAGAGGATGAAAAAGTACATATAATTTCTTTTACAGCAGGTAGAATGAGAAATTATACTTTAGTATAAAGCGGATATATGTAGTCTATATGTTATATTTCATATTTCATAAAATAGATGTCGTATCATATGCTTACAAGTCATTCCAGCAGAAATCAGTAGCAACAACGATATTTACGTTGGTTTAGTGTAATTATGGATTTTAAAACAAGATTAACTAAGGATGTTAGTGAGACCCTGTTTTATGAACTGAATTCCTTTATATGTGGAAATGAGGCTATATTGGGGGAGTATCGACTGAAGGAAAAAGGTTTCAAGACTATATAAATTGAGGTATTTCTATTATCAGATGGTATTTTGATTCTCATCAACGAACTGAATAATTTAGTTTTAACTACAGGGCTTAAAATAACAATCCCTCTCCAAGCTTGAATATAGGAAAGTAAAGGCTACATCTATACCTATGTAAGCACTAATTAGTATTAGAATAAAGGTAACATCTTCTCCAATATAATTAAGATTATATACAAGATGGACAATATACAGTACATCACAATATGTGTTATGATAGTCTTCGAGCATAATCAAGTACAAATCTATGTACTCGTTTTAGAAGCCGGTGAACGATAAACAAATCATAATTATAAAGCTTTTCACGTTGTTTTGATAAACTTAGATTAAAAAAACATATATATATATAGGAAAAGGATATATTGATATAAGGCTTTTGGTAATTGATAAAAATTTGCAACAATTAGTCACATTTTTTTAAAATTAGCTTTTTTACAACTATTTATACTGATTAATACAAGTCACTTAAGGGAATAACTTTAATATGTAAATGATAAATATAGTAGTTATACATGAAATAGCAAATGCTTCATCACATTTTTATGTTGTTTCTAAATATACTATAACAGATATCCTATCACACCAGTTCGAGCACATCATTACATCTCATAAATATATATATATTCATTTCAAAGGACATAATAATCTTCCCTTCCAAATTTACTGACTAATGACTTAGTAGAAAGTATTGTCTCTGATCTAAAATACCAAAATTAAAGATCTAATAGTTAAAAGAGGAAAGATGAAGCCTTTGAAAAATTTACGTCATAGAAATCAAATTACCTCTCAAATAACTCATATAATAGCCGGCTATATAACATCTCACTATTAGTGTTATCACCTTACTCTCCTTGTGTAAGTGTAACATGAGGTTCATACGATAATCACACGACAAAAGTATATACAGGAAAGAAGATCTCCAATTAAAATGATTTCAATTGCGGGCTCTTCGGTGATGAATGGCTAACATTATAGTAGTTGTATGTCCACAAGTATATAGTTAAAGAACAATTTTATCTCTTTGAGTGATAGGGAATTGATTGCTTGATGGACTATTGAAGAATAACATAGAATATTGGATGGTAATTGATATATTAAGGAAAATAACATATTAACATATTTGAAACCGAAATATTGGTGAAACAGGGATAATATACAGCAATTAAATTAGCTACAAGCGATATAGCTAGAAATACAAAGCAGGTCCTAAGTCACATTTGTTAAACACACTGTGAATCATCCTAATTAAGCAAAAAAAACAGCAGAGTAGGGATTTATTTGCTAACGATCGATCAAAATAATGCCTGATAAACATAAACTCAAGATCTTCTCCCACTTTAAAGGGTCAAATGGCGAGGAGGAACTCAGCCCTTCTACTTCACATAAAAAGTTTTTAGGTTTCAATGTGGGAAAGCATGAGTCAAACGAATCGTTTATGTCACCTACAATGACCAATTCTTCTGATCACCATTCACCGCATCAGTCACCACATGGAAACCAATCGATGCATTCAGCCAAGCTCACTCAATCACATTCTTCAGCTAAAGAAGAATCACACAATTTTATGAAGTCGAATTCTATGGTTGAGTTGAAAAGATTTTTCAAAGCTACCAAGAAAACTTCCATTACTAGGAAACATGAGCAACATTACCAGAGTAATTTGCATTCGCCACCAGCAATAGCGGCAAATGGAGCTAGTGCTGTAGGACACACTCCTCATAAGGAACAATCTTCGACATCACTAGCAAATTTAATTAATCAAACATCCTCCCAATTACTTCATAATGCATCCCATACCAATAATTCTCTGAAGGATCCTTTCACCGATGATAATTCTCCACTAGTGAAGAAGTATGGTAAATTAGGAAAGGAATTAGGTAGTGGTGCTGGTGGTTCAGTTAGATTAATAACCAGACCATCTGATTCAAAAACGTTTGCAGTTAAAGAGTTCAGACCTAGAAGGAATACTGAATCTTTAAAGGAATATACGAGAAAGTGTACGGCTGAATATTGTATTGGGTCAACTTTAAAACATCCTAATATCATAAAGACAATTGATATAATTCACGAAAATAACAGATACTTTGAAATTATGGAGTATGCACCAATAGATTTTTTTGCCGTAGTTATGAGTGGTGAAATGTCAAGAGCAGAAATAAATTGCTGTTTGAAGCAAATACTAGAGGGTGTTAATTATTTACATGATCTTGGTTTAGCACATAGAGATTTAAAACTAGATAACTGTGTTTTAACCAATGATGGTATTTTAAAAATCATCGACTTTGGTAGTGCAGTAATATTCAAATATCCTTACGATAGTGGTGCAAAGGATCATATTAGTCTTTCTCATGGGGTGGTAGGATCTGACCCTTATTTGGCTCCGGAAGTTTTGAAGAGTTCTCATTCCTATAACCCTCAGCCAGTTGATTTGTGGTCAATTGCCATAATATATTGTTGTATGACCTTGAAAAGATTTCCATGGAAAATACCAAACCCGGAGAAAGATAATAGTTTTAATTTATTTTGTATGGAAGATGACAGCTGGCATGATTACTACATGAGCAACGATTGCCACAAATTATTATTACAGCAGAGAAAGTTAAAGAACCTTATTGTTAGACTGAATAAGAGAAAAAAGTCTATCACAGAAGGCGAGCAAGATATCAATAATGAATCTCACCAGGAAGAAAGTGAAGAACACAAGAAAGAAAAGCCTGCAGAGATTTTATCGGAAGAACAGGTTCAAGATATATTGACCCAATTAAAATACATTGATGCCAAATTGGAGGATTATGAAGTTAAAAAGAATGAGATGAAGGAGAAATACAGCGAGCGCAAGAAGCAATCGACCGTGGAAGAAGAACCACAAATTACTGCTGATGCTGATGTAGCAAGTAAAAAGAAATCGTCCCATAAACAGATCCATGGGCCATATAGATTAATGAGGTTGTTACCTCATGCTTCTAGACCGATCATCCACAAGATGCTTAATGTTGATCCTCGAAAGAGAGCCACCATGGAAGAAATCATGAATGACGAATGGATTCGAGAAATTAAATGTTGTACTACTACAAGAGTATCTAAAGCTCCTGATAATATGGAATTGGATGTTGAGGATGACGACACTGAAATTGTAGTCAAAGGTAGCCCACACCATGAGCATACCTTGATACTTTCTAACGAAGAATGAATTTAATCTAAACAACGGAGTGTTACTATGTATTGTAAATTTTAGCCGTTTTATATAATTTTTAATTTAATGCATTCTATTATCATGATCTGATTTGACTTCTTCTAGTGCGATTATCTGAGGATTCAAAAAATTATCCCCCAATTTTGAACAAAACTTAGATAGATAGAACAATAAACACAGACATAGAATCTAATATCAAAAACAATGCCAGCTCATCCTCCTCCTCCACATTTGAATCCATTGAGGTTAAAAACTTCATTAAAAATGGCTATCAGCAAATTGAAATTTATTCAAGATAAGAAGTCAGCAATGACAAAACAACAACGTAGACAACTAGCTGATCTATTACACCAAGGAAAAGAATCTAGTGCTAAAATAAGGGTAGAAAATATCATCAGAGACGATATATATATTGAGTTATTAGAATACCTAGAATTATATTGTGAACTTTTATTAGCTAGAATCACAATTCTTTTGGATACTAATAGAAGTACCATTGACCCAAGTTTGGTAGAAGCTACACACTCGATTGTTTATGCTGCTCCCCACACAGAACTTAAGGAGTTAACAGGAATAAGAGATATCTTAGTCTACAAGTTTGGCCAGGAGTTTTTAGCTTCAGCAGTGGAGAATTCTCAAAATACAGTTCCAGAAAAGATTACAAAGAGATGTCTAGTAAATCCTCCGTCAGAAATTTTGGTTAACTTATATCTATGTGAAATAGCGAAGACATACAATGCACCATATAGTGGATTAGCAGAATTCGATCTCGCAGAAGAAGAAGCTGATAACAACACCCAAGACGACGATGATGATACACCTAGTGGTGGAGTTGGTGTTAAGAACTTGGAAGAACCAATAGCCGTAGAGTCTGGTAACTCTACTGAAAAAACGTTAAATGTAGAGCCTAAGCCAAAAGGTAAGCAAGAACTTGACGATTTTAACACATTGAAGGCCCGTTTTGCTGCTTTAAAAGGTTCAAAATAGATCTACACTATTAGTATATATATTACTTATAAAACACAATATATAGTTGGCCAATCCAGGTAGATTTTAACAATTCCCTCCACTAGGTGAATCTCATGAAACTACACAAATGCGACTATCAAAATTTATTCTTAGTGAACAATCTAGTCTCAAATAATCTTCATTACAGTGCAAAAATATATAACTATAACTATAGCTAAGATAGAAAAGACTATAGACAAATGTCTGGATCTCAAATATTAACTGAGAGGCAACAGAGTGAATTAAACAAAGCCGTGATACAGTATTTATCGCCATTATTGTCGGAGGAAAACGATAGTATTCTAAAGAATCTTAGTGATGTCCTCGAAGTTTCTGAAGCCTCATTAAGTGAAGGAATAATCCCAAATTACTTAGAAAAGAAATGGTCTACTGTGTTGAGACTTCAGAAGAAAATTATAGATTTAGAAGCAGAAATAGGGAATCTAAGAAGTGCTATGGATTCACAATTTCCAAATAATGGAGGAAGCGCATATACTAGCAAAGATAAGATCAATTGGGTTCCTAGCAGCTGTAGTAAGACATATACTACCCAAAGTTCACAATTAGTTCATACAGTAGCGATCCATCCTGCTCTTCCTACTATTATGTGTGGATGTTCTGATGGATCAATTGTAATATGGAATTTGAGTAATGATGAAAATCTTATTCCAGATAGAATAATAAAAGCACATACTAGAGCTGTAAATATGATAAAATGGTCAGATATACCGATAGATATCACCAATAGTGATAACAGTCAACCTAAATATATTTTAGCATCCAGTTCTGCTGATCTCTCGATTAAAATATGGGATGGTGGAAGTTATAAGCAAATACGAACATTATCTGGTCATGATCACACTGTTTCATCCATAGCATTTTCTGAATCAAATCCAAATATTCTCTATTCTGTTTCTCGAGATAAGAATGTTAAAGTATGGGATTTAACAAACGGCCACTGTTTGAAAAGTTTTGTAGGTCATAGTGACTGGGTTAGAGATTTGGATGTGATAAGCATAAATTCCAACATGATGCTTCAAGATATCAAAAAGTCAAGCAATCTTGGTGACTTCATAGTGACATGTTCTAATGACCAATCTATTCGACTTTCACACGTCGATTCAGAAACTGGATTAGCTCTTTTGTTGGGTCATACTCATGTCATTGAGAGCGTGCTGTTTCTACCAATGCTTTCCAACAGCTACATTGATAGATATTTATTAGAGAATGAAGCTCTTTTTCCCGATATACCTCAAGATTTAATTTCTAATCCCATCTATTCAGAAGTTCTTGGTTACAAATACTGTGTTTCATGTGCCAGAGATAATACTATAAAATTATGGCTTTTACCTCCACCAGTATTACGTCCTCATAGATCTCCGTTACCATCTCAATATAATAACTCTCAAGGCTGGCTTATAGCAGATTTATTAGGGCATGTATCGTGGGTTAAGTCGCTAAAAGTGCATCCAAATGGCCGATTTATATTTTCTGGCAGTGATGACAAAACAATAAAGGTGTGGGATTTAAGTGGATTGAAATCAGTTGGTAAAGTGAAGTGCGTGAAAACATTGAAATCGCATGAAGGGTTTATAAGTCAAGTTGATTTTGCAAAGTTCAACAAAAAGCAAGTTCGTGATCAAATCGCTAAGATTGATAAAGATAAGGATTTCCAAAAAGAAGTAATGAAATGCATAGAAACTAAAATGAAATGTTTATTTATTAGTGGGGCGGTCGATAATTCTGTTAAATTATGGAGCTGATATGATGTAATGATATGTAAATTTACTATAGATCTATTTAAGCAATAAAAGCGATTAGTTAGCAATCTTTTTGAATATACTCTTTTGGAGCCCTTTGTGCCCACTCAGTCCAGCTACCATCGTAGACACGAATTGGAACATTAGGTTGGGCAATTTCAATAGCTGTCTTTAAGATAACTGCCGTAACACCACTACCACACATAACAATAATACCCTTTTTACCATCCAATGTTGGATTGGAGAGATCCAAGCCAAATTCTTCTTTGAATAAAGACAACAATTCTTCTTTAGATTTGAAAGTTTTGGATTCAGCATTTAACACTTTAGGAAATGGTAAAGACAACGAGGAAGGAACGTGTCCTGAACTTAATTCAGGTCTTGGTTCTGGAGCTTCACCAGTGAAACGATCATTAGAACGGGCATCGAATGCAATATATTCTTTTGCCAATTCTCCAGACTTGACTAACTCTAAGAGTTCCTCAAATTCGATTACTTGCTCAGCATAATTCTTGGTAAATTGTTCTTCCGAGATCGCTTGATATTCTTCTGGTTCCCGACCCCTAGTAGCAAGAGAAGTGGTTTTGGTAAGATCAAGTGGATAATCATACTTCTTGTAGTAGAGGTAATTGTCCAACAAATACACATGTTTATGACCATAAAGCAGCAATGTCCAAGCTACTCTAGGACTGGAAAAAATCCCCGATTTATCATAAACCACTATTTTGTCTGAAGGTCTTATACCGATATTTCCCATTGCCTTGTTGAAAAGTTCGTAAGGAGGAAGCATATGTGGGTATTTGGATCCGGGCATTGAAATTGCATCCACATCAAAGAATGCCGCGTCTTCTATACGTGCTTCAGTCAAGAATTCGTCTTTACCATTCTTAGGGTTATTTGGCATATACCAAGTAGCATCCAATGGTATCACACGACTCAGAGGCTTTGAACTTGTCAAAAGAGCCCTAAATCCCTGTGGAGAGACAACAGAAGGAATTTTCAGTGACATTTTCCTATTATAATATTTGATTACTATAAAAGTACTGTAAGTATTTATAAGCTTGACTTCTACATTCCCGAGTTTTGATAATGGTGATCTGAAAATTCACGTGACCAACTATTTTCGATATCAACGACATTTTTAATTATCTTGCTTAAATGTGCTACTTAATCTAGCAGTATCGGCTTTCATGAACTCTCTTAAAGCCATAGTAGCATAGGAACTTGTACCGAGTTGCATCTTTAAAATTACTGCTTTTTGGCTTGCGTTTGGAGAGTCAGATTGAATAACTTGAGACATTTCTTGGCCGTCTTTCTTCAAATGAAGAAGCTCCAAGTCAGTTCTAACAAGAGGTTGCTCGTCGTCTTCGTAATTGACGATTTCATAGGATAAGTTTTCTGGTTTTCCCATGAGCTGTCTGTAAGAACCAGCAAGAGAGAATTCTCTTACTCTTCTACCCATCTTATCAGGATCCAATCCGTCTTTAGCCATAGCATCAATGTAAACTTGCTTAAGCTTTTCGTTACTAGGATAGATGATATCGAAACCTGGTGTAGGCAAAACAACATCATAAATTGTGTATTTTCCACTTTCGATATCTTCTTTGGTTAAAGCTCTTGCTCTGACGAATTTGTTGGTGGCTACATCTTCTTCAAAGTCATCGTCATCTTCAGCTTTAGCAGCTTCAGCTTCAGCTTGGGCATCAATTAAAACCAAATCACCTTCTTGTACATCTAATCCAAACATTTCGAATCTCTTGGAAGCAACCAAATTCCAGATATAGGATTGATAAGCATGAGCATACATGATTCTTAAGTTTCTAGGAATGGACATAATACTCTTGAAATATGAATTTTTAGAATACTCTTCGTTTTCATCCAAAGGCTCATTTTCCAAAGTAGTAAGAATGGAGTGCTCTGCAGTGAAACGACGAGGCAACTTCTTCAATGTTAATGATGGGTTCTTAGTTTCAGCCCAAATTTGTCTTGCTTCAACTGAGCCAGGAGCTACAATTTCTTGCTCTGAAAGAATCAACTCAGCAGCACTCTTCCAATCTTCCTTTAAAATATATACACCTAACTCATGTGTGGAGATGGAAAAAGTACCAAATCTTTGCATACCGTAGTAGTTAATATACCCCTTATCTTTCAAAGAATTAAAGCAGGTTTCAATAACTTTTTCAACATCATCGTTATCATTATACGACTTTATATCTCTAATTGTAATAACGAACTCGTTACCCTTTAAATTACCCAATCCCAATGAATAATCTTCGTAAGCAAATCCACCAAGAACAGCATTTTTCAAGCCCTTATTTAATGAACTAACTCTAGCAACTTTTCCTCTATGAATGCAAAATCTCTGGCAAGTAACACCTCTTCTATCTTTGGTTCCCGCATATCTAATTGATTTGGAAGGAATACGCAAGAACTTTGAGATTGTAGAGGCAACCTCCATGGTTTCTCTATTCTCCTTGTATACTGTGAAATGCAAGAAATATTTGAAAGGACCAAGTCCGTAATTCATGACTCCATTTTCATCAACATGATTTATACTCTCTTGGGGGTCTCTACGTCTACGGCTTTGACTATCTTTTTTGGCAATTGCAACTTTAAATGCATTTTCTTCAGATGTTATAGTTTCAAGCTTACTATCAAATGCTACACGCAAGAGTTGGTGTAATTGACCACGTTTCTGTTTATCATCAAATTTAGTCTTGGTTTCCATGTTATTACCAGTAGTGAATAACTCTTCTATTTGGGCTAATTCCTCTTTAGTAATGAATTCAAGTAGTTTGGCACGATTCTCCTCTGTGAGCTCGTACTTTGGTTTCTTTTCTTCTTCTTCTCTCTTTGCTTCTTTTATGGCATCTATTTCTTCTTGAGTTTTATTTTGAAGTTCTTCTCTTTCTTGCTTTCTTTTTTCCATTCTTTTTTCCTTCTTACTCTTCCCAAGATCGATACCTTCGTCTGTTAAATGAACAACATTCCCATTCATGTCAATTTCATTCACAAGGAAATCGGAATAACGTTGTTTAATGAACCCATAAAACCCTCCATCTGAACGATTAGCTTCATTGATATATTGTGTGATACCCACATCTGCTTCTTGCACCACTTTTTTAGCTCTTTCTTGTTGCTCACTCCTGATTCTTTTAGAAGAGTCTAAAGCACCACTTTCGATAATTCTCTTTTTAGAATTGATATCTTCCATAATTGACTTTAATATAAGTGGTTTAGAAATTAATTTCTTAGTCAAATTTACTAGTTATTGTCTAAAACTGTTCATTAGTTTCTTCAGCTAAATCTAATTAGAAATTTTCAGGAAAAATTATTCTGCGCATCACCAAATCTCATCGTATAATCAGAAGTGTTGCACACACTAATAAACCTTCATTTAATTAGTAGATTTAAATCTGCTCTTATAACCGCCAGACTTCTAATATATATGACGATAAAATGTTAGACTACAGGGAGATTCATCTTTTCCTTAATATTATGTTATGCTTATCTTGACGCATCTCCTATTGCCGCAAACGCAGAGTTGATTTGTGTCCCATAGTTGCGAAGAATAGACCACTAAGTAGGTAACCATATATTTATATATTCACACTTTAAAGTGATATTTTACTTCAATTGCTATATATCTTTGCTAAAAATATCGTTTTGAATATGTTCAGAAAACTAATGGAGAGAGACAGCTTGACCATGACTAATATGACTAAGACTAACAAAAGTCAAAAAGACCCCATTCAAGGAGATCAATACGGAGTCAGACAATGGGCCAGCAATTTGGTTTTGGATTCGTCAACGTTGTCAAGAGTTGATGGTTTTAAAAAGTTAGCAAGGGCATGTTCCAAGTCTCTAGGAAAATGGAACTCCCCAGCTATTTCCAAAGTCACTATTATTAATCCACCTTCAAGGCACTCAGAAATCCTGCTTAGGAGAATTAATCTTGAAACACCAACTCGAAGAAATCTTGAGACAGATACTCGAAGAAACTTTGAGACGGCTACTCGAAGAACGTTTGAGACCCCAACTCGAAGAACGTTTGAAACACCAACCCGAAGAAACCTCGAGACAGTTGCTAGAATAAGCAGGGGCCAACCAGGAGAACTACTGTTACTGAGAGCTCTTCCAAATTATCCAAATGTTTCCAACTCCCATGGTGGAAGGTCAAAACAGTTCCCATCAAATAGAGGAAAGTTAACAGAACACAGTGCTAGACATTATAGTTCTGAATCAAATATTGCTAAGTTTACACCCGAGAAGCCACTAGACTGTCTGCTTCTCCGAGTAGTGACAATTAAAAACATTCCTAGTGGTGTTGGTATAACTTCTATTCTAGACAAAGTTCGTGGTGGTCCTTTGGAGATGGTTGATTGGATAATAAGGGAGAATAGGTTGATACTAGAATTATACTTCATCTTGCCTCTGCACGCACATCAATTTTATCTCTATGGAACCAGAACCGGAATGTTTATTGTTCATGGCGAAAGATTAAAGGTCGGGTGGTGTTCACCAAAGGAATCGCTTCATCCAGGACTAGCAATGTCTCCCAGTATTAGCTCCACTATTGATATAAATTGCCGGAGATGTCTTATTCTTTCGAGAGTCGTTACAGACCAATGCCAGGCCCGTCATTATCTTGATCCAAGAACCCATTTCTCACATGAAGTCAATATAGATCAAATCAGAAGAGACTTTCTGCAATTTGGAGTTATTCTTGATGTAACACCAGCAATTTCAAGATTTGTTTCTCTCTGCATTCAATACACCAATGTGCGTTCGGCCGTTATGGCAAAACGATACTGTGAGAACGAAACAACTAGCTTAAACTTCAAATACAAACACTGGAGACTTACATATGGCAAGGATCCAACAGAGCTGCCATGTATATATCCTTAGAACCTTTCCAATCTCTCTAATGTCTTAAACATATCGTTTCCTCTATAATTATCGTCACTGAATAAATTTTGCGGCAATTTCATTATTTATCCTAATTGGGAAATACGTAAACAAAAATTTTTAATCAACTATCTCTTAGTTAATCGGTATTTATTTTAATTAGTTTGTAGTGAAACTAGGTACATATTTCTTTTCCTAACTAGAAGATTAATATGACTATTCAGAGAACTCCTTTGAGAGCAAAATCTTCTATAGGTACTACTACTGGAGGAGTATCTACTCCTCAGCAAACATTGCAACCTCGTGGAAGTATAACAGATTTAAGGAGACCACCTTCGTCTAGGGGATACAGGCCAGCTTCTCCTAGACACACTAATGGACCACCAACAACAAGATCAAGACCAGGCTCTTCGCTAGGTATGTATAGCAGTAGACCTAGCACACCTTCGTTCAGTAGGCCTCAGGAGCCCTACACTGGTTCCATTACCGTGTCCATTCGTCCAAATCCATTTTCAGTTGATAACTCAGATAATGCTCCATGGAGTATACACGATTATTCAGGAAGAATTACCAATAAAGTCGACTCCACATCTTTTCAATTTGATAATGTTTTCCCTGCTGATAGTAATTTGTCCAATAGGGAAGTCTACAATAAATCATGTTCTAATATGGTTCAGAGCTTTTTGAACGATAACTATAACGGAACTGTATTTGCATATGGTATGACAGGTTCTGGTAAGACTTTTTCCATAAAGGGGAGTGATAGAGACCCGGGTTTTGTTAGACTAGCCATTGATGATATTTTTAATAAGTTGGAATCAAACATCTCTGAGAAACAATATTGCTTAAGCATGAGCTACTTAGAAATCTATAACGAGAAGATAATTGATCTTTTAAATATAACAAATACAACTGAATTGAAAATAAGAGACGATTTAGAATACGGAACAAAAGTGGTTGGCATTTCTTCACCTGACATATTCTCTAAAGAACAAATCTTACAATTAATCGAAAGAGGTGATAATAACAGAAAGACTAGTGCAACAGAATATAATGCTCGTTCATCAAGATCACATTCAATATTACAAATCAAGTTGAAGACAATTGATTTAAATAACCAATCAGAACTGCATTCTGTACTTTCGTTATGTGACTTAGCAGGTTCCGAAAAAGCTACTTCCAGCGCAGAGAGACGTAAGGAAGGTTCCTTTATTAATAAATCTCTTCTTGCATTATCCACCGTAATAAATAAGCTTTCGAGCTCATCATACTCACAATCTGCTTGTGAACACATTCCATACAGAGACTCTAAATTAACCAGACTCCTTCAACCAGCATTATCAGGAGCTTCATTAGTACTGATCTTGTGCACAATTCACCTAGGTTCAATTGGAAATAATCCTAATCAACAATTTATAACAGAAACATATAATACTTTGAGATTCGCAGCCAGAGCCAAGGATATAGTA
Source organism: Schwanniomyces sp. yHRVM31 (assembly GCA_030462985.1). Lineage (NCBI taxonomy): Eukaryota > Fungi > Ascomycota > Pichiomycetes > Serinales > Debaryomycetaceae > Schwanniomyces > Schwanniomyces sp. yHRVM31. Next base: position 13,719 of record JAKVQU010000135.1, read on the forward strand.
ATGAATGTCCAGAAGAACCAGGCCACGGCTGTCAGTGATGAAGAAACTTTGAATATGATTAAATCTATGCAAAAAACCATTGATGATCAAAAGAATGAGCTCTCAATGTTGAAAATGCAAGGGTATAATTCTATGCAACCACTCTCAGTTTCTTATGGAGAATCTAATGACAAAGACAGGAAAATTATTCAGTTGGAATCAGAGAATAAGATCTTAAATGAGAAGATTGAACACTTATCAAGATTAACAGACTTACAGAAAACTGAAACTATTATTTTAAAGAACCAAGCTCTCAATGACTTACTAGGTATTGGAATAGATACACAATCACAGCAGATTATGATGTCAAATTTGGAAGACTTTTACAAGAAAGTAACTTACGAAGTAAATGAATACAAATTATATACTCAGAGGTTGGAAAGCCAACTTCAAACTAAATATCAATCAGAAGGCTCTCTCGATAACTCAGGCGAAGAAAAGGCAGAAGCTAGCGGGTTATCAGGTAAGCAAACAGAAGCCATACTAAAGGATCAAGAAGAAGAAATATATAACCTTAAGGAATTAATTAAGGATAAAGACCACATCATCAAGAGCCTTTCTAGGACAACGAAAATACGTCGCCTTTTAGACTCCAATAATACAAACACTCAAGAGATATCAAGTACACATATTTCACCTCCTAATAAGTTGGCTTATCCAAGCTCGTTTGATCTGGACTTGGAAAAAGAGAATAATAACATTGATTTAAAAGAGTTTCATATTAGCCCCAAAAAAAAGCAGGCTCAAGGGCCAATAGTGATGTCAAACAATACAAGGTATATAATATAGAGTAGAGTTTAAGTTAGATAAATGAATTGACTTTTAATGATTAATATAGGAATTCTATGGTAATGCTTCTATTTGTATGATTAATATCTATGTAATTAACACTCTGGTTTAATGCTGAACCGGGTTTTAACTTATCCATGAGTTCTCAGGACGAACTTGACCAACCTTTAGGTTAGCTCTTTTAGAATTTTGACTCTTTTGAGGGCTCTTATTATTCTCGAAAACCTTACGTTGTTGTCGAAGTTGTGAGTTAAAATTACCACCGTAATATGACTCCAGTGCATTCTTTGGTGGCATATAGCTCGATGTTAAATTTTCAGTAACAGCACGAGGCTTCAATTTTAAGTCAGCACCATCTTGTGGTAAAATACTGACGAACTTTTTGTCCATATTCTCCAACCTTTCACCACCATTGAAAAGACCAGTCTTATCTCTAATATCGACAGTGAAACTCATCAGCTCATTACACCTTTCATCGTTGAAGAATTGAAGGGTATCTCCATTATAAAGCTGTACTTTTCTCCCCTTACCTAACAAAACACCATTCACTAAGCAAGAATTTGTACTAAAATCTAAAAGCCAAATATCATCTAAACAATGAGCTGGGCTTTCAAAGATAGACTTTTCTAGAACTGGGTGTCTTTTTTTGTTAAATAAGCAATGAATCTTTGACATACGATCATCATTAATATAAGTATCACATGTTTCATTTCTGCCAACAGCATAAGGGTTTATTCCTTGCCGTATATAAATAGGATTCTTAAAAATTGAGTTAGGTAAAGGAGATAAGATGATAAATGTATCCAGTGGCAATGAATTTTGGGAAGATGGCGATGCAGTATTGTTCGTAGCAAAGCTATTATTTTCATGCAGATTGCTTAATAAATTAGGTATATCAGCAATGTCTTTCACTTCTTCTAGTTTTGCATACTTTTGTTTTTTATCAGGTTTTGGCGATGCTTGTTCTAGGGCTCTCTTCTGTTGCCTTGCTTCATTATTTTCCTGTGGCAATTTTTTTCTAGATTCATCGTTATATGGTTGTGATGCTGGCTGTTGTGACGCTGGTTGTTGTGATTGAGGTAAAGGTATAACTCTCTTCGGTACTTTAAATCCATTATTAGATTTATTCTGTTTTGCTTTCCTATTTTTATCACTATCAATAGGCCTAAGCATTATATCCTCGTCTATTTTACTCATTGATTTAACAGAAATGCCATTGTCGATCTTGCGTGATTGTTGGGACTGTGATTGAGAAAGACTCGTAGCCTTATATTGTTGAGAATCCTCATCTACCCCATCTAACCATGGATGATTTAGAGCCTCGTCTGCTGTCATTCTCATGCTGGGGTCCACCTGAAGACAACAATTCAAGAAATCTCTACCTTCTTTTGAAATATCGTATGAATTCAAAGGAGAGTCATGATATTCACCTTTCTTTATTTTTTGGAACATTTGAGCCTGTGTTTTACCATTAAAAGGCAAATGACTCGTTAACAAAACATAAACAAGACACCCCAATGACCAAATATCAACTAAACATGAATAATTGTTGGATCCATCGGTTTGTGATGCTTCATATTTTCCAGTTATAACTTCAGGCGCAACATATGCTAATGTTCCACAGAAAGTCTTCATGAAGGTCGAATTATCGCTTATCTTTGCTAGGCCAAAATCTGTAATCTTGACTAATATTGGATCATCTTGCATAATCAAAATATTATCTGGTTTCAAATCTCTATGAGAAATGCCCATTTTATGAACATAAGATATACCTCTCAATATCTGCTTCGTAATCACTTGTGTTGCATCTTCCCCTATTGCACCATTTGCAGCAACAAAATCCATTAAATCCCCTCCTGGAACCAATTCCATTACTAAATAATAATTATCCATATCTTCATAAAACGACTTTAATGAAACAATATTGGGGTGATCTAGTTTACGAAGTATAGATAATTCCCTATCCACACCAATCATTGCACCACCAGTATTTAATGCCTTTCTTCTATTAATGATCTTCACTGCATAAGAAGTACCCGTAGACCTCTCCACTGCCTTCTTAACTACCGCAAAAGCACCCTGGCCAATAGATTCATTCTTTATAATAAAATCTTTGTATATTCCCTTATCTTTTATTACCGAATTATTATTTGAATTGGAGACTTTCGATGGATTAAAACCATCTGAAAATAGTACTACAAATTTTATGACATCCTTTGGTATACCCACACCTACTGCAATTTCATCTCCCTGATTTAACATGTAGTTCGAGCCTTTCACTAACCTGTTGTTATTCAAATGAGTTCCATTTGTTGATGTATCTTGAATCCACAATGTCTTATCAGCAGCATGAAAAATAAGCTTAAAGTGCTTATTTGATAGTCTTGTACACGTATTAAGTACAAAATCACACAGCTCATTCCTTCCAGCTATCCATTCCTTATTAGACAAATTATTAGAATCCACCATTATGCTATCTTGATTTAGATCAAAGTAATGATATTGACCAGTGGTACATATCAATCTACAAATGAGACTCTCATCTTCCAAACCGTCCCGATTTTGAGTCGCAGGGGACTGCTGTGTCGGCTGAGTTTGTGTTGGTTGAGTAAACTCCATTAAGAAGCTAGTTAATAAGCAGTCAAATCAAGATATGGCTTTATATTACTATTGATAAATATCATGGTGAATAAGACGCGTTGATGATGAGAGTCTTTCTAGTCACGTGAATTTCTTTAACTAAAAAATGGAACTAGCTGCAACACTATATTGAATAAAGATGATAATCTTAGTGATATAAAGCTTATATATTAGTTATGGCAGTGAGTACAAACTAAACTATTTAATAGAATGAAATTTTTTTACTAATTTTAAAGGAAACAGAGACAGAAATAATATTGTAAAACAACCTTAACTATGATCTAATAATTCATTAAATAGGCCAGAAATGAAGTTCAATATTCATAGAGTTGAAACTGCTTGACCTAAAGATCATACCACAACCTAAAAATCATAGTTACAATATCTTGTATACTTGCTAACTTGTATACTTGCGTCTTTTGTATTGAAATAGTACAAAAAATGGCAAATTTCAAATGAAGTCAATAATAATTTATATTAATTGATATAGAATACATCCCTATTAAACAAAAGAGCAATAGTAAATCTTCTATACTTACTCATAGCACAGAATAAATCAGATTTAAGGATTTTAATTTTCCTTGATGGCAGTTCCTCTAATATGCTTTTCTCTTTCAGATGCAAATGGCACAGCTCCTGGTTTACTGTGTTTTCTTCTGTTATCTTCTCTTCTCTTAAGACTATCAATTTCAGTTCTCTTGATTTCTTGGGCCTTCTTAACCACTTTAGGAACATGACGATGTCTTGAAATTCTCTTAATTTCTGGCATATGCTTATATCTTTCCTTTAATGCAGCATCATATTCTAACTTAGATCTTTGTCTAGCAGATTTAATGTTAGATCTGTCGGAGGCATTAGCTCTCCATAATCTAATATTGGCATCATCAGAACCAGACAAGATATATCTGGCATCAGTGGTAAACTTGACACAGAAGACATGCTGCATTCTCTTAGTATGATAAATATCTCTGGAATGACCCTCTCTAGCCTTATAAATACGGATAGTCTTATCGTAAGAACCGGTGACGATTTCTTCACCAGTTGGACTAAAATCTATATCCATTATAGCTGAGACATGATCTTTGTAGACATTAAGAGATCTGCCCAAATTTCTCATATCCCAAAGGTAAGCATTATGATCTTCACAACCAGTAGCAAAGTTAAATGCCTCCATAGGATTCCATGCAATACAGTTATTTCTCAAACTGGTAACAACCTTTTGAATAGGAGAGTTAGTTCTGATATCGTATAAAACAATAGAGTTATCAGAACCAGAAGATGCTATGATGTTAGTTTGAGTATTGTTAAACTTTACTGTAGAGATGTTATCAGCACCCCAACTCAAGTTGGAAACATATTGAGACCTATTCATATCCCACAACTGTATGGAAGCACCACCAGTAACGAAAACATTATCACTAAAGTGGTGATCGATTCCCTTTAATGCATGCTCACCTAAAAACGTTTTTACAAGACCTTTGCTATTATACATTTCTTCATCATTGACATCATCTCCAAACTCTTCAGAATTTACAGACCATAATTTTATAGTTTTATCATCACCACAAGACAACATTCTTCTGTTATTTGGAGTTACTACTAATCCACTTACCATACCATAATGAGCTTTGAAACTAACCGTTTCTTGTCTCGAAGTCATATTCCAGTATTTAATAACACCATCACCAGATCCACTAGCAACTTGGTTTGTAGTTGAAAAATTCTTTGCTATGGAATATATACCATCTCTGTGACCATCTCCTAATTGCCCTATGAATGGTTGAGCAAACATTCTTTCCATTTTTGTTGCAGTTAATGCTTTAGTGTATTCTCTTGCTCTTTCAAAAGGATGTAAAGCAGGGTTCAAATTTCTTGGTAATGCTGAATCCTGTGTATTCCTGACAGGAACATAAGTATCTGATGATCTATTTATTGTCTTTACTTTCATCTTCTGTATGTAATTACTAGTAAATAGTTATAAACGTAAATGAAATAAATTAGATAAAAAATTTTGAGATGAGCGCACATCAAAAAATCTATAAAGGAAGCATATCGTATAATAAATATCTAATACTATAAAATTGCTTAATAGCTATATAAGTTTACAGGTACAATTAATATTAAATTAGGTTGATTATTTTGATTAAATTAGTATTTCTATTGAAATAATTTCCAAGGCTAGTAGAAGGAAAAGATCGAATATTTGAATAATCGATGAGCCAACACATTGAGTAATTTTCTATAATTAGGCTAATATATTCATAAGTCCTGCTTATGTGTCATCTCCAGTTTACCATTCTTTTATTATTCTTTTCATTTTATCTTGGGTTAGTTTAGTTTTATTTTAGCAATGATGTCGAGTAAGCGGGATAATGAAATATGACGAATCTATAAAGTAATATCCAATACCAAGCTAACATCATCAACATTTGACTTAGATATATCCTCAAGAAATGGAAGTAAGTCTATAAGCTCATTATCATGTGTATCACTGAACCAACTGGAAATCGGAATTGAATGTTGTGGATGGAAGATATAAGAGGCAGGAGAATTATCAATAATAATGGAATCATTTAACGGTCTGCCGATCTGTGATAAATTCTTGATAAAATTTCCTTGATAGTTATAACAGGAATCTCTGAACAATCTATGATGTACTGACTTGTGAATATCCAATTTATCTAATAATGGGTCTCCATATTTCAGAACTGATGCAGTAAAAACTACCACTTCAAACCATTCTCCAACCTTTTTTAAAAATTCGTCAACACCTGGTCTTTTTATCACGTAAACATGATGAACCTGGTTATCTATTTCCACAGGTATAACGAAATCCGCAACTCTTAAATATTTGAATGACGAATGAACTAAAGTCTCATCCAAATCCAAAATAAGGCACTTCTTGTTGGCGAACTTTTCACTTTTTACACCTAATAAAGCTCCTGTTTCGGGGTTAAATGACTGGCCCTCTTGTATCTTTGTTAAATCTAAGAAACCTTCTTCAGAAGAAGACTCAGAATCTTCTGGAGTCTCTTCGGTATCAACCAAAGGAAAATTAGACGTTCCGTTATCAGCCTTTGTTGTCACAGGTGCAGGGACATTATCATCATTGGTATTAGTGATTGTATCAGTTTCATTTACAGAATTATCATCATCTAACATATCCTTTTTATCCTTATGAACCTTAAGGTCGCCGTCATCTTTAGATACTTGAGGTTTCAGCTGCATCTTTGTTTCTGTTCTGGTTTCTCTATTGCTGTTACTTGTCTTTTTGTCTGGTTGGCGACTGTGTACCTTGTCGTAAGCGCTGTCGTCTGATTGTACAGAACAGCAAAACAATGCACTAATCAACTTATCCATGGTAATAGTGCTAGGTGTCTAGATATCAAGTCAACCTTCAATGTGCTATATACTCTTGTATGTCGTCACTTTAGAAATAAGTTTAGGCTTGATGAGGACTTTAAAAAATCTGTTGCCAATTTCCAATGGAATTTTTGGTAGTCTCCTACTTTATAAGAGTAACCTTCCTAAAAGTTCCAACTTTCACTATATATGTCAAAGACCTACCTCTTAATGTATGAGGTCCACGAATAACTGGTTCTTAGAATAGTTATTTATCTAAATAACTTAATATTGAATAATTAAAACTAAAAAAAATGGGAAATCCCTCCAGAAAATGGCTCTTATTGAGAATCCACGACATCGGAACGAGACATAATACAACGACATTTTCTTTATCTACTATGGGAGTCATGATAGAGAAAAAAGGAGGCGGGACTACTGCTTATACGTTACGGCGTATTACGTTAAGAATAAGACCATTTATGGCTATCATACTTGTGTTCTAGAAATTTACTATTAATTATTCTAGTGATTAAATTAACTCTGAATTCACTTTTTAGACTCCGCAATAAATCATATATAATACGATAGTGAAAAAGTAGACTGTGTAGTTATGCTTTTAAAGAATATTTTTTATAGAGAACTACAGAAGCAGTGAAGTTATATTCTAGCGTCATCTCACAAGTTCTTCTATTGCTTTATGATACATGAAACAATAAGCCACGTAAGATGAAAGTAGATAATTGTGAGATTGATAGTTAGCAACAATAGAGAGTGTAGGAATGTGGGGCGGTATGGCGGTATCATTAAGGAAATTTGTTGTTGCTGCTCAACTATTTCACAGCCAACCATCCTCTAAAGCACGGCTCTTTTAACCAAATTGCTTGTGATATGTGAATGGTATTTACTGGTGCGATGTACGGCAGAGGTCATACTCGATTTGCATATGAATATCGGATAAGAAATACTAATGATACTTGGATAAAAGAAATGGTGATAAGTCATAAGACGACAATCCAAGAACAAATTTCATGTCATTGATTACGAGACTATAAACTCACAGTATGAAATTTAGAGATAACATAGGGTACACGATGTGAGCAAAATTTTACGACATTGGGGGGCGATATTATGTTGCATATCCGGTTCCATCTGAGCAAGAAAAATGAGTCGGAACTTCCTCTTTTTTTGGTATAATTAGTGGAGGATTTGACTTGACACAGACTGCATGAGTTCAACATATACTGAAATGCGCGAGTAGCCGACATTGCTAACCGACAACTGGATAACTAGCAATCTTAGTTGACTTTATCCGTAATGATATGGTTTGATTTCACGTGTAGCTTACAACCAAAATATATTAAATGGTTTCATTCCAATTGAACTCTTACATAATTGAATTTACAAATACTTTATCTATCAAAATATCTCGAATTAAACTTTCAAAATAGTACTTAAACTATAAAATTACTGTCTCTAATAAAAATGGAACAGGTAGCCTTAATGGTGGATTAAAATCTGAAGTATGATACAATTCCAATAAGAGCTAAAAGTCCACTAAGTAATACAAAGTTACACTTGAACTCTTCATTGGCAACAACTCTTTGAATTTGGGCATCAATGTCATTTCTGGCCATAATATTCTTGTTGATTTCTTCTAGTTCTCTACTGGAACCTGCTGGAATTGATTTAGGAGATGGATACATTAATTCGCAGAATTGTTCGATTTCTCCACACTTAATACCAACTTTCAAATAGTTTGGATCCTTTACGGAAGACTTGTGGTTAATTTTCTGGACATATTTTCTGAATATTCTGACAACATCAGGTAATGTTCTACTGTTGAGAATCAATTGGGCCGTAGTTCCTTTTCTGATTTTAACATTTTGATGCAAGACCTTTGGATTGTTATATACTTCAGCTAATGTAGCAATAGCCATAACTTGAGGAATAGCACAGAAATTGAAACATGATGGATCCTTAACTAATGATAAGTATATCAAAACATCTTTAGCGTGCCCCAATGCATTCAAAACCAAGTCATTTATACATGCTAAACCCTTTTCTTCAGATTCTTTAGAAGTATCCTTGTGGAATGATGGTAAACTTTCTGTGTATTTACCCCAAATTTCCTTAGGGTAAAAAGATCTACCATCCATTAAATCCTCATGGTAATCTCTTATAATATTAGTCTTTTGTAAGAATAATCCCATAGATTCTGATTTTTCAAATCCATCAGCTACTAAAGTGTCATCAGAGAATTTAGCTAAAACCATTAATTTCGTTAAACCCTCACCTACTAAACCAGCAACATAATGACAATACAAATCAAAGTCCTTAAGTGTTTGTACACCGTTCGTATTGAATTGATCATCTAAAATGTAGTCTGCCATACCATTACCCATTTTCTTAGTGATGTCCTTAATAATATCTTGATATGGTTCCTTCAATTTGTGGTATTCGGCAAGGACGCAATCAAATTCTACTAAAACTACTCTATCCCTTTCAGTGAGAGCATTACCATTGAAAGTCCAGTCTTTGGTATTCAATTTTTCATCAAAGGTTCTTAATATCGGAACTTTTATTTGAGGATCGATGGACATGTCATCTTCTACGGTATCCAAAGCTCTTAAGATTAAATAAAATACCATAACAACATCCTTCAATTCCGGATGCAACTCCTCAATAACCGTAACAAAGGATCTTGAAGTGATATATAATAATTCATAACATCTCTTTAAAGTCTCTGTTTGTTTTTCCCTTTTATGTAAAGGTTGTCTGAAATATAAAAGTTGAATAACCGATTTTAACTCAGTTGGATGTGAAATTAATTGTACCAATTTACCCATATTGCTATATAACTTCAATGGATAGATAAAATAGTTATCTGTATTACTGAAGAAATTTTGTCAATATAAATAGAAATAAACTCCGACAATTCAATTTTTTTATACGCTCGTTTATATTTATCCTCACGTGTAACATTGCAATGGAACTATAAATAAGTTGAAATATATTGGACTCTATCTAGATATATGTTGGATTAAATACATGTTAAAGAGGGGATATTGTTATATTTTGTTACATAGAATCTTCAAAAAAAGGCTTTATTTTGTCTCAGGAGCCATTTTCAATTTTCTCAAACCACTTTCTAGCAGCTTTAATATTCTCTATAACCAGTAGGTCTTCATGTAAAACGCTAGATTGGTCCTTATCTTTCAATATTATCATAATATACATATTATTGGTAAGCACATCTATGTAAAAATGAGTACTATTACTTCCACGAATAATAAGATTGTTGAAATTCGTTCTTAATTTCGAAATCGATTGTTTGTATGTTTTTATGATATTAGAAATTTTCTCAAAACGCTTAGGATCAAGGTCCAGCCCAGGCGATTCAAGGGACGATGTTGAAGATATAACTAAGAATGTGGTTTTCTCAAATAAGATGATTTCTTCGGCCTCAACAATGTCATTGAACATAATTAAGTTATTATTGAACAAGTTCATATTAGGAATTAAAGAACACACTATTTGAGACCATGCCTTGTATAAACTTTCATCCCAAATAGATGTAGGGAAACCAACCAATTTGAACTGGTAAGGAGTTGAGATCTTTTGTAATTTATCCATCATAATCTTAAAGAGCTCTTCACGCTTGTCTATTTGAACCAAGTCCATCTTATGTAATAACACAAATATCTTAGCCCCTGGACTATATTTTTGTAAATTTGTCAAGCACTTAATGAATATTTCTATATCTTTATTAATGGATTTTGACTCAACGTCAAACACATGAATAAGTACTTGAACCATCTTAAATATGTGATCTTTTTGGTTTGTGAAATAGTTATCCATAAAAACATCTTGTCCACCACAATCCCACAAATTCAACGTCATATTTCCTAGAAACCTTAAGTGAGAATGCTCCACGTCAATAGTAGCCCCGAGTCTTCTAGTGTCAAATGCAGAGTAATTAGAAAAGATTATTGAACGCATCGAGGATTTACCGGAACCTGACCGTCCCATCAATAAGAGCTTCTTCCTAGAAGATGTCTGTGACATATTTATTGTGGTTAATTGTATCAAAAATATAAATAGAGTGTTGGTAACTCGTTCAAGTATATTATATGGTAATTGTCATCATCTTATCTTTGAAAAGTGAATAGTGCACGACCCTGTTGCCCATCTCGGCGAGTAAGCAAGCTTACAGTTACAGAAATTGCTGAGAAACCTAGTGAAAAGGCTTAATAATCTTACAGTACACTTGAATATTATTAATATTCGGGGCATTATAAGGTCGGTTCACGTTGTATGAAAATAAATACTACAAACATATGATTATTGTTAAAGTTTGTCTTGGGGAGTGAATAGCTACGCTTCTATACAAAATGCAATGAGAATATTGAGAACCAGAAATAATTTAAGTTGTACTTGCTGTAGACTGCCAACTTTCAATAAAACCAATTTTAAAATTTCAGCTTATTGAATGGCTCAAAATTGCTAATGAAGAAATTCCCTTATTGAAAGCTTAAATAGAAAAGTGGAGTTGGTTCGTAGTACGATGAACGGAAAAAACAAGATTTCCGTGGGGTGCGAGATTCAAAGTGTGCAGTAACAAAGGCTTCTAAGCTTCTTCTGAGCAACGGTTATAATAGGACTGAAAAAAAAATAACCTCTGTTGAGAAATAATTGGTGGCTGATAAGAGAATACCAAATAGGGGTATTTTTAGTAGTTTTTGGTGTCACGACATTTTTCTATTTGTGTCTATTGTATTAGCCTGAAATAGACTGGCACTGTTTATTTCAATGTGTAAATGATTGAGCTTTAAAATTCCGCTTTTGGTCTATCACATTATCTACAGATTAACATTCATTTGATTTACAAGTATTAAATAAAACGGGAAGAAACGATTTTCTTCATCTAATTACACGACATCAAAAGTAATGATGATCAATTACTCTCGTAGTGTTTCGGTTATTTCATTCCAAATGGGTTGCTTTGGTGTAACTGTTTCACGTTCACTAACACCTTATTGCGTGTGAGTGACCTAATCTATCTTTGTACTATTTTTATCTTATCGCACTATTTGGGAACGGATGGCACAGAAAATTAGCAACATTCTTTTACTCTTCTTTATCATATCTCATTAATTTATTATGCAAATTAAGAACTTAATACTCTTAGCGTTACATTTAGCCTTTATAAATGGTCTTGTCATCCCAGATGTCGAAACAATCTTGAATTTTGACAGTTTGATTGTTGCTCCACAACGTCAAATTCAGGAACAATTGCCATTCCAAGATACGTCTACCCAAGACAGCTTAGCTCCTATAATTAAAGCTGCTGATCTGAGTAAGTCTATACCTGGTAAATACATTGTTGTTTTCAAAGATGGAATTGACGCAAGCGAAATTTTGAGCCATTTAGGCTGGGTACGTCGCCACCAACAAGCTATGATTAATGATGTTAATGTTGAATCTATAGGAGATTTACTTCTGCAATTCAATGTTGGAAGTTTTACTGGTTATTCAGGTTACTTCAGCGAAGACTTGATCAAAATGATCCAACTTACTCATCTTGTGAAGTTCATCGAACAAGACTCTGTGGTCCAGGTCCATGAATTTGATATTCAAAAGGATGCCACTTGGGCATTATCAAGAATCAGCCATCGTGAATTAACACCATCCACTGACTTTTTATATGATAATGATGGAGGTAAAGGCGTTGTTGCATATGTTATTGATACTGGTATCAAAACTGACCACGAAGAATTTGAGGGTAGAGCAAGTTGGGGTGAATCTTTTGCCTTCCCAAGATTGAGAATTGATGGACATGGACATGGTACGCATTGTGCTGGTATTATTGGATCCAAAACTTACGGTGTAGCCAAGAATGTCGAATTGGTAGCTGTTGGAGTCATGAATGCCTTGGGTTCAGGTACAATTTCCGATATAATAAAGGGTGTTGAGTTTGTGGTCAATGAGCATCAAAAGAATAAGAGTGCAAAGAAAGGATTCAAAGGTTCTGTTGTCAATATGTCCATTGGTGGTGGCGATTCAAATGCTTTGGATTTAGCAGTTAATGCTGGTACATCTGCTGGTTTACATATTGCTGTGGCTGCTGGTAATGAAAATGAAGATGCTTGCACGGGATCTCCATCTAAGGCCAGTGGTCCAATTACTGTCGGTGCTTCAAATAGCAAGGATGAAAGGGCAAGTTTCTCCAACTGGGGTAACTGTGTAGATATTTTTGCTCCTGGTGAAGATATTCTTTCTACTTTTACTTGGAGTAAGACAGCCTCCATGTCAGGTACATCAATGGCTTCTCCTCATATTGCGGGTTTATTATCTTATTATTTATCCTTGCAACCTGAAAAGGAATCTGAATTCTCCAATGGTAAGTTGTTGGATCCTTTGGTTTTAAAATCAAAATTGATTGGATATGGTACTAGGGGAAAGCTTACTGAATTAGATGCAGCTTCGCCAAATATCTTGGCTTACAATGGTGGTGGTAATGATTTATCTAATTTCTGGGCCTAGTTATGATAATAATTATACAGATCATGTTTAGTTCTTTTTAGAAAGATACCTATTATTAAATGTTTACTTCTTAAAAGGCAGTAAGCCTAATTTCTAACATATAGGTGGTTACGACAAACTAATTCATCATTAATCTTTATTCAGAAAAAAAAATTGAAATGAACCGTAGAGTTATAGAGTTATGCTCAATGTGTTAAAGAAAGTCCTATATCTTTAAATATGTAAGAAAATCTGATACAGACGCAATAATTAAATAAATATAATTATTTGTTACTTTTATCACTTAATAAAATATCACATACTTCACATATTGTACAAAATTTTTTATTATGGATTTTTTTATTTGACATCTCATGACATCAACTTTTTCCTAGTGATCTTGAAATTTGAAACCAAGAGGTCAGATGAGAGAATTCTTGCTGTAATTGTCAATATCTAGGCTTATCACCTGATTGGCCGATTGGCATGGCCCTTTAATTTGTAAACATATTATGAAGTGCTCAGATAAGCGGTCCTAAAGAACTTCACGTTATAATCCAATTTAAGGTTAACTTTTCTAACTCTACTGGAAAATATACTCAAGGTCATACATATCTTCTTCTCTACCTGCTTCATTATCTGGTTCATAACTTGCACTAGAAAAATCAATTATATACACTTTCTCATCCTTAGAATAAAGTATATTACGTTC
>JAKVQU010000136.1:0-27247 GCA_030462985.1 Schwanniomyces sp. yHRVM31
CTATGACTCAGCTCATCGCCTAGCCGCCTTAGTGGAAAAAGAAATGAAAAATTTTATCTAGCTTCGAAGTATAAATAGAGCTACATTTCATAGATAATTAGTATAGTTAGTTGAGCAAATCATAATACGATTGTGCCCGTAAATTAATATAATATACTATATTAAATACAAGATATCTAATATTATTAAATAATTTATTTTATTTTAATGTTGTGGATTGTTTTTATAATTGTCATATCCAATGGAATTACTGTTATCTTTTAACATGGTATGTTCCTTGAAGCGAGGTCATCTATACTAGAAAATAAGTGTATTACATTCTAAACGAAAAAATGGACCGAATAGATTGACATTCAGCTATTAGGTTATACATATCAAAGGAGGTATCTCTCATAATATTATGAACAGACCACCAGATTTTATGAGTTATTAAAGTATGTAACTATTTCTCGTATCCACTTAGCAAGCTACTTCAATAACTATAATTACGATGATTATATAATACAAAAAGTATTCCTATCATGTCATTATATCATGTAAGAGACTCAAATTAATACATCTCAAGAATAAATAACAGGAAAATGTACGACAAATTAAATAATGGCATAGCAGAACATAATAGAAATACAGAATTTTTCCATTTTCATATGTAACTACAAAATTATGTTGTTCAATTAATGGAAAAACCATAACATGTTAGTATTGACAATGACTGCAAAGTTGCTTTATTCAAAATATTATTTAAATGCAAATGGAGACAGGTACATATAGCTATCGATTCAGTTGTTTGCTTAGTCTTCGGTACATAATTATACTATTTATTCTTGGCAGGAAATTTCGATGCCATTTACAAGGAGAGTTGGTAGTATATTCCCATGATCACAAGGCTTTCAAATTAACTGTGACTGAAGTTGACTTCATTATAATGCTCTCCTAACAGAGCTAAACCTCCGTTATTGAATTATAATATAGTTAATGGTGATTTTGCTCCATAGTGCCAAGCATAAAATTTTCTTTTATTTCTGTTTTTCTCAGACTTTACCACATATACCTTTTTACAGATAATTCTTAGTGAAATCAAAGGCTGTCAGATAATACAAACCACAAAACCTGAATTTTATATTAATTTAGATAATATTAAGGAGATAATATCATAAAAAATTATTGTACATTGTTTACAGATAATATACTGCAAAAATGCAAGTACGGCATATTTATTTTGTGTCATATATGACTAAATCGGCTAAATTAGCCATTCAGCATATCAAGTAATCATTAAATATGGTAAAGGTATTTGTATATAATTTTGTAGAACTCAATGGATTTCTTCTTCTTCAACTAATAGGATCAAATGGATAATCAGCTACCTAATTACATTACCAACAACCTCGTGTTCAAGACAGTAAAGCTTCATATTGGTAATCTAGATAGCAATTATCAATATAAAGCTTATACTAGGTCCTGTAATGAAACCAGAAGATTATTATATTATCAACTAATAGAAGAAATTTTTTATATATCCAAAGATAAAATAAAAGAGTTTATTGCAGCAAACATGCCACAATTAAAAATTACAGATTTTTATTATGAATTACGCCCACTTGACACTGAATTCTGTAGAGAGAATTCATTTTTTATTTTTAGTTTACCAACTTTAGAATATGAGTTATACAGAACATTTAAGTATAGGGCTGCCAACTGTTTAACCGAATATATACTTAGCAAGAATCTTCAAAAATTAGGATTCAAAATGGAATCAGCAACTGAGATTAGTGACAGTGAAATTTTGACTCACTTCGAAGCAGTGGTTAATGGTTCTAGAAAACTTGGTCTTAATAACAAATTTCCAGGTTTGGAATTTGAAAATATGACAATTACTGGGGGAAGCCTTCAGGAGACAAATTACAAACAGACTTTTAAATCATGTATTATTGACCCCGTGGTTTCCTTCACGAAAAGAGAATCAGGGCAAACTATTCATTCCATATCAGAAATTTGTAATTATAAATATAATAACTGTTTAAAATTAACTGATGTTGTTGTTGAACTGCTGGTATACTCACCTGCCGAGAATCAGAAAGAATTGGAAGTTTGTTGCACTATTGAAGTAAAGCCATTCCCTACAGCACCACAAAATAATAACGACCCAATAAATGGATCGTCATTTTATACTTTCAATTCAATTCCAAGTTTAACGAGACAAAAAATAGCTCAAATGACTTTTTACAAAACAAATTATGGGGTTCTAACAAACGAAAATTCTACGGTATTTTTGCAAGTTGATTTAGATATATTTGAAATAAGGAAAGAAGAATTTTCTAGAAGGCAAGGTAATAGAGCAATACCTTCGAATTACAAAATTGAGAATAATCTTTCACAAACTACCAGTGCTGGAATGTCAATGCTCCGCGACTTTTATGAATCTGCTATTTCATTAGATGAATTGAAAGACAGGCAAAAGAAAACGTTAGAATTTGGAAAATATTTAAAGAAGGACAAAAATAATAGTTCGCCGGATCAATCCCAAAATTCAACGGGAGAAGGAGGTATGACATTATATCTTTCTGACAGTGATTCTGATGACAGTGATAAGCCTGATAATAATCTCAAAAGGCCCCCTATATCACGCGGAGGTTATCGAAGTTTGCCACTGATCAGCGAAGAGTATGAAGTGAGATAAGTGACAATAATGGCATTATTAAAATGGTATAATTCGCAACTATATAAAATGCTCGCAAGAAAATTCCATATTTACTTAGCAAGAGTGGCAGCAGATAAAAGAAAATTAATTGTGAAGGAATTCAATGCTACTTGATGCTGAGATTCAAAGGCTTCTCACCATACCCAGGAATATAAATTAGTACTCATGATAATTGTATCAAAAGTTTTAGACATGAGCATATTTTTCTAGACGAATAATATGAAGACAAACGGTATCGAAAAAATAGTTAAAATGACTTTCATTGAAATTTTAGAAGATCATTTTTGGTGAAGTTGGATGTAATATTGCATTCAAGTATTTAAAATTTGACATAGGTGATACCATTAATGAATGGTTTATTTTTTTTCTAGCTGCTAAGTATTTTGATATTTTTATCCGACTAGATCATTTTCGTACCACCATAGTGCATTATAAGTCTCTAAGTCTATTAACATTTTAGCATTAGTTTTATAGCCTTATATGTGCAATAAATTCCTATTTGACAACTTTAGAGAAAGAAATTCATCATAATCTAGAATCTCTAGAAGCTCTAGGAGTCACAATTGTGAGGATATTAAATTGATTAGATTTTTCATCCATTACTTCAATTCAAAATGAAAACCTCATCCATATGTTTCATCACATTTGATATATTGGGTGAGAAAGGCAAGCTATTGTCAAAAACCATATTTACACAAAATCAGAAACAATTTACTAATCGTTACATACACTACCACTTGATCTAGCTGTTATATTTTCACATAACCAATTGGTTATTGCCTTACTTACCAAGCATACAAAGGGTATTAAACATTTATGTTCAAATAAGTGGAGCAGATAATAAATCTAAAGGTTATTTTAACGCATATATATAATTTACGAGACCCTTAAAACAAACCAATTATTACCATAGCATTATTGCCATAGTTGCAGCTATATATAAGATTAGTTTCATTCTTCATAACTAATACTTAAATTGCTAACAATTTTGTTTTCTCTTATAAATAAGCGAAACTTTACCTTTAGTTAAATCATTAAAATTGAATCAATAATAAAATTTTCTTTACACTATGAGTAAATGTATTTCTCTGGTGAAGAGAGCAAAAATATCAAAATTGATGATCCTACAAATAGGTTTTTTAAAATTAACCCAGAGTTATTCTCTCGGGCTCAAACGATGTACAAAAAAATATAAGAGTATTTTTGGATACCCCTTTATTTCGCTTTCTTAACAGGGAAGGGAGAGCGGAAATCTAATGATTTAGTCTCTAAAACAAAAGCTTTTTTCTCTTTGGGCACTGACCCTCCTATGGTATTAGCCACTTATGTCACAAATGCAGCTATGAAGGCTGAATGGAATGAGATGACCTCTAAAGAATTTTTAGAAAGGTATCTTTCTCCACTTAATAAGGCTATTTCGGGATCAAGTTTTCTAACTGGTCCTTTGGCTCCAGATTACCGTGAGAAAATAGGCAACCCTAAGGGTGAAGAAATAGATATTAAAATGTACTTCAATCAGAAAATAGCTGATCCATTAAGTGATATTTTCAGTGATATTTATGGGAAGAGTAGCTACTTTGGAATGTCACCGATAATCCAAGCACCTCTTTATAAATCAAAATTAATCCGGCCAGATGTAGTCCATTACTTGAAAACTTCGGAAAATGAAACTCTAGAAGCTTGGTTAACAATAGGCTATTTCAAGCATGGAACATATGGCTTTACAGAAGGATTTAAAGAATTAGTGTTTGCTATAAACAAAAGCAAACTGAACTTATCTAACTATCGGCAATTAAGACTGCATAAGGATCCACCTTTGTTTGATATGGATTGGTCAAATGGTGTAGTATTTGCCTTGATGTTTAGAAAGTGCCTATATCAAGCATTTATTGGAGGAACAGATAGAATTTTTATTTCAGATCATGAAAGTTTCATTGGTTTCTTTCAATATGAATGCAAAGGTGATAGTCAAATGGTTATAAATTATTATATTATCAATGATCCAGAGATAGTTGAATACGGAATTACATTGAGATCTGCAATTGCAGGATTCTTTTACAAGGAAAAGACACAAGCACTTGATACTAAAAATAAGTTAGCTGAGTATCTTCCATTAGCACAAAGAACTGTTGATCGCGACATATTGAGTGATTCTTATTTAAACTGGCAGAGAGTGAAGAATAAACGAAAGAAATATACTCCAACATTGCCATCTATTAAGAAGACTAAAGAGGCTGTAGAAGAGGAATTTATTGAAGGTAATACAATTTGTCAAGTGATACTTGATCCAGCACAATATTTCCCGGAAATAGGCACCAATCTCACTTCAAGAGTGTTTGTCAAGTTATATCATTATTCAAGCCGTAGGTGGGAAATAAACAGCTTGATGAACTAGATATTCCTACTAGAGAAAATTATTATGATGTTTTTCAATGAACTTATGATAAATGAAAAGATTGCAAACTCAAAATACGCATCAAAATTTCCGAAGCTCTTAGCATCTGGTTACTTGAATGGCCTTCATAGTCATCCAACACACATATTTGAGTATCTCGGTAAAGAAATACCAGTGGAAAAATGGGACTTGGAGAAAGTATACAAAATTATCAAAACAAGAATCGAAGAACTACATAGTTTGGGAATCATTCATAACGACATCAGAATACCTAATATTCATGTATCGGTATCAGGTAAAGTCTCATTAATTGATTTTGGATTATCGGATACTGAAAATAATCTAGAGCGTAAACGGAGAGATTTTGATACCTTTGATGAAGTATTCCAAATTGAAAAATTATAAGAAACAATAGCTCCATTTACACCTTGTATAAGATAATGTAACCAATTAAAAACATCTAATATTTAGCAAATACATTAAAACCTCTAAATTCTCTTTACAATGCTTTCCCGCAATAATTATTGGTAGTAAGAAATCCATGCTTCGATTCGATAGTTCTCTCATTTTGCAACTAGATTGACTACCAATTATAGGTTATATAATTTATCTTCACAAGTGATTATATGTCACTATATATTGACCAACTTTCATCCGTATATCTAATTTACTTTTTAGATCTTAAAGGGATTCGACTTACTCCACTGAAACTAGAGCCGACAATATATTTCGTATCCTTCCAACCAAACAGAAATATATTCCAAAGTTTTTTGTGACTATTTTACCGCATTTTTTTAAATGTGGTAAAAAATTAACTGAAACACTAATTAATTAAAGCAGGATCATTCATTAAGCTCTAAATTTATGTTGCATTAAGTGGAGTAATTAGGTTTCGAAGTATATATATGTCTATTCTTTAGGAAAAATTAAATTGATCTATTGGACTAGTGTATTCAAGTAATTTTCATTTATGATTATTACCATTCATATTTTATTAGCAATACTAATAGATCAATACTGGTTTGATTCCTCATTTCAAACATTATAATTGAATATAATATCGGTTATATAACCAAATCCTGACCTTACGACATCCGCCGACAACTTTAATATTATACAAGTTTACTTGACTAAAAAATGTATTTCTCTCACGAAGAGATCAGCAATATTATCGATGATCAAACAAGTAGGTTTTTTAGAATAAACCCAGAAATACTCTTTCAGGTTCTAACGGATATACAAAAAAATGTAAAAATTTTTTTAGATACGCCCTTGTTACGATTTCTCAGGGAAGAAGGTGAACAATATCAATCTAAGAAATTAGTCCCTAGAAGCAAGGCTTCATTCTCATTGGGATCCGACCCTCCTATGGCATTAGTCACTTATGTAACCAATGCATCTATGAGAGCTGAATGGAAAGAAATGAACATTACTGAATTTATAGATACCTATATCGCTCCACTTGATAAAGCTGTTTCAGAAGCGAACTTTATTACAGGGCCCTTAGTTCCAACGTATCGAAATCCTGAAGGGAACCCTAGGAGTGATGAGAATGATATTCAAGAATATTTTGGTGCAGGGTTATCACCCACACTTAAGAGCATTTTTCGTGATATCTATGGAAGAAGTAGCTTTTTTGGCCACCCATCGTTATTCCAAGCACCCTTATATAGATGGAGATTAATAGGGCCGGATATAGTTCATTACTTGAAAAATCCAGAAAATGGAACTCCAGAAATATGTATAGCATTAGGAGACTACAAGAATGGTGCATATAATTTGAAAGAAGGGTTTCAAGAACTATTATCTGCTATAAACAAATACAAACTGAATTTATCAAATGATCGGCAATTAAGGCTGCACAAAGACCCACCCTTGTTTGATATGGATTGGTCTAATGGTGTAGTATTTGTATTGGTACTTAGAAAGTACCTTTATCAAGCATTTATTGGAGGCACGGATAGGATTTTTATTTCAGATCATGAAAATTTCTCTGGTTTCTTTCAGTATGAATTCAAAGGTGATGGACAAATGGTTATAAATTATTACGTTATCAATGATCCAGAGACAGTTGAACATGGAATTACATTGAGATCTGCAATTGCAGGATTTTTTTATAAGGAAAAGGCACAAGCGCTTGATACTAAAAATAAGCTAGCTGAGCATCTTCAATTAGCACAAAGAACTGTTGGTTCCGACTTATTGAGTGCAATTTATGAAAAATCTCAAAGAGAGCGCAATAAAAGAAAGAAGTTTACCCCAACATTGCCATCTATTAAGAAATCTGAAGGTGGGGAAGAGGAAGTTATTGAAGGTAATACTATCTGTAAAATTATTTATGAACCATCGAGAGTTTTCCCTGATTTAGGATTGAACTTTCCATCAAGGGTTTTTCTTAAATTATATCACTACTCTAGCCGGCGTTGGGAAATGAATAGCTTGATGCACTTAGATATTCCTACTAGAGAAAATTATTATGATATGTTTTTCAATGAACTTATGATAAATGAAAAAATTGCAAACTCAAAATACGCATCAAAATTTCCGAAGCTCTTAGCATCTGGTTACTTGAATGGCCTTCATAGTCATCCAACACACATATTTGAGTATCTCGGTAAAGAAATACCAGTGGAAAAATGGGACTTGGAGAAAGTATACAAAATTATCAAAACAAGAATCGAAGAACTACATAGTTTGGGAATCATTCATAACGACATCAGAATACCTAATATTCATGTATCGGTATCAGGTAAAGTCTCATTAATTGATTTTGGATTATCGGATACTGAAAATAATCTAGAGCGTAAGCGGAGAGACTTTGATACCCTTGATGAAATATTTGAAGTGAGTGATAATGATGTCAAAAATGAATCTGAAGGGGAAATTGAACAAGATAAGGAGAATAATATGCCAGCTATTAATGGAAATGATCCAGGATCTCGAAAACAGATTTATTGAAAATATAATTGCTAAAATCTTAAGTTGACATTAGATTGATACATAGTGTTATTGAGAATACCAAATTTAAGAAATCTCATGTTCCTGTTTTTCCTTTCTAAAATACTTCACCTTATTGGCTAATATCGAAAGAAATATAAAGCTTCAAACACTTAGCGGTACATAAAAACGCTTAGACATGATCTGTTGGAATGCTGTTTCTATAGCAATAATAAAGTCTGTTGTGTGGTCTAGTTGCCGTGATCTGGTATAGTGTAACAGAGTAGTTATTCAACTAAGTTAAATGAGACTTTCACCAAGAGATGACAGGACATTAGTATCTAATCGTCCCCTTATGATTGTTCCCTGATATAAATGTTATTTCTAGTTTATTTTCTAGTTTATTCAGATTTTCAGGAAAAAATCCAAGGCTATAATTGTAGCCTTTTACTAGTTTCACGATTATAAAATACCTCCAATTGCAACATGTAATTTCTCAGACTTACTTCAAAACCTAACAGGACATTGAATACATACCTTTATTGAATCGTAACTTTAGTATATGAAGTATATCTGATTCATGCCAATAATCAATATAATTCTGCATACCAAATTACATATCTATCATGGAGATGTCATTTACTCTATTCAAAACTTAATAGTATATATAAAGTGATTTCTTTAAAGAAGGACCTAGATTTTACTTTATGTATTTAGTAACAAGGTCTCCTAAAAGACTTGAAGTTACTACTTCTTTAATTCCATAGATAGGATTGCAAATTATTTGGTTTTGTGTACTTCTCGCATGTAAAGTATCACAATTTTAGAGAGAGTGGTGATTCAGTATAAAATCCACTATTTAATTTAATCAGCATAAAAGGGATGTTTTTCTATGATTATACGTCATATCATTGTTACAATTAGAAACAATTGCGACTTAAAGAGTTTGAAGCTTCAATAATTATTCCACATACAGCTATAAATTTTATTCTCTGATGGGCATAAGTAGTTTAAGATAGTTGTCTTATTCGGTGCCCTATTTAAAAGAACAATCAAGATATTAAAAGATGAGCACTCTTATGTACTTTTCACAGGAAGATAGCGAAAATATTACTGATGAAAGAAATGCTGACTCTATTGTTATAAAACCTGGGCTATTTCTTCGCGTTATGACTGATACACAACAAAATATTCGAGCACTTTTGGATACTCACTCATTACGGTTTATTATTAATCAGAATACACAAGAAAGAAACCTGAAAAATTATAGACTAGAAATAATGCATCTTTTTCGTTAGGAAAATCGCCTCCTGATGCAATTGTAACTTATATCACTAATGCAGCTATGAAAGCTGATTTTAACGAGCTTGATAGCGATGAGTTTATAAATGCTTACCTTTCTCCACTTGATAAGACTCTTAGAAATACAAGTATTTCCAACCCACTTTTAGAGCTATCCTATACACGCCCAATTGTGGTTCCAATGGAAGTCTAAAATGATATTCAGGAGTACTATAGTGGAAGCATAACCTCTAAACTAAAAGTTCTTTATAATCATACTTTAGGAAGTAAAAGCTTCTTTGGAAAGCTGTCCTCGTTTAGAGCGCCGCTTTATAGAACGAATTTAGTAGGGCCAGATATATTACAGTACTTAACAGATTCAGAAAGTCCCTACCCGGAAGTTTGTATAGCATTAGGTGATTTTAAAATTGGATTATATAACTTGAAGAAAAGATTTAAAGAATTAAAAGCAGCTACAAAGATATACAAGCTGAACCTTGCAAATCAAAGACAATTGAGGCTGCAAATAGATCCACCCTTGTTTGAAGTAGAATGGTCAAAAGGAGTAGCTTTTGCTTTGAGCTTGAGGAAGTATCTTTATCAAGCTTTTATTAGTGGTACTGACAGGGTTTTCATCTCAGATTACGAAACATTTTCTGGCTTTTTTCAGTATGAATTCTAAGGTGATGGACAAATTGTTATAAAATATTATGTCATCAATGATCCAGAAACTGTTAAGGATGGTATTACTTTGAGAGCAGCGATTGCAGGATTTTTTTATAAGGACAGGGTAGAAGCGCTTAGAACTTAGAAAGGCATATTGAAATTGATAATGGGATTAGCGATAGAGATTTATTGAGCAATTATTATAGAGTTTCGCGGAATAATTCAAACAAGTTATCTCCAAAATTGCCACCTATCAAGAAGACTGAAGGAGGAGAAGAGGATGCTATTGAAGGTAATACTAGTTGTTATGTGGTGTATGATCCTGTGAGACATTTCCCAGAATTAGGTTTGAATCTACCCACAATAGTGTTCATCAAATTGTATCATTACTCCAGCCGTTCTTGGGAAATGCATAGTTTAATGTGTTGTGGGATCCCACCCAGAAAGGAATATTATGATATGTTTTTGAATGAGCTTACGATAAATGAAAAAATTGCAAACTCAAAATACGCTTCTAATTTCCCAAAAATCTTAGCCTCTGGCCATTGGAATGGATTTGTTAGCCATCCAATGCATATTTTTGAATATCTCGGTAAGGAATTACCAGTGGAAGAATGGGACAGGGTCAAGGTGTACAAAGTTATCAGAACGAGAATCGAATAACTACATAATTTAGGTATCACTCATAACGATATCAGAAACCAAAACATTCATGTATCTGTATCCGGTAAAATCTCATTAATAGACTTTGGGTTATCGGACAGTGAAAATAATCAAGAAAGGAAGATAAAAGACTTTGAAACTATTGATGAAATATTCAGAGTTAGTGATATAAACAAATATGAAAGCGAAAACGAAACTGAATAGGAGATTTAGAATAGTGATCCTGCTACTTATGGAATTGATCCTAGTTGAAAACAAATCTATTAGTCAATTCACAAGAGAAACAACTTGAATATGTAGATTAAATGCAGTGAGATTCTTGATGAATTCAACTCATATTTCAGTTATATACTGAAAATTCGTTTTAGCTACTTTCTTGACTTATTCAATCAAATCATACTAATTTCCTGGTTTATAATTCCAATAAATTTTTTTTTAATTCGCAGCCATTTTTTTCCATTTTTAGTTTTATTTTCTAATTTGGTTTCTAATTACCATCAGTTAAAAGTAAGCTTTTAATAAAAGGGAATATTATTGTTATTTCCTAAGGTGTTTATTAGTGCCTCTGAATGATGGAATCCTCGCCTCAAAAAACTTGAGCCCTTTGGTGAGATATATAATAAAAAAAATCGCAAAGAATCTCAATTGAATTCTTACCTTGTTTTAAGAATCATAGGAATTCTGAAAACGTGTATTAAACCAACAACAAAAACTTTTAAGAAGATTTGAAATGATATATGCTAATAGGACTTTCACATTAGACCACTGAA
The DNA here is from genome assembly GCA_030462985.1 of Schwanniomyces sp. yHRVM31. Classification (NCBI taxonomy): domain Eukaryota; kingdom Fungi; phylum Ascomycota; class Pichiomycetes; order Serinales; family Debaryomycetaceae; genus Schwanniomyces; species Schwanniomyces sp. yHRVM31. Next base: position 11,414 of record JAKVQU010000136.1, read on the forward strand.
TTCTGCCTTTATGGCCAAGTTGGTAAGGCACCTCACTAGTAATGAGGAGATCGTCAGTTCGAATCTGGCTGAAGGCATTTTTAATAATTTTTTATGATGACTATTTAAGAAATATATGATAGAAGTACTCTTTAACCTTGTTAAGAATTAGTTTTAGTTACTTTCTATGCAAAAGATAAAGATCAATTGAAAAACAAATAATTATAGCAAATATCTATTATAAGGACAACAAATAAGGAAGAACAATACTTGTAGCAAGAGAAGATTGAAATACTTACACTTAGCCTTCTATTTAGCCTTTCCTGTGTATTTTCTGAGTATTTCCTATGTAACTACATACTAAATAAGTCATTATTTCAGAATATTGGGTATTAGATGAAATTGATTAAATAGGAATTCACATAAAAATACCATAACTTAGTGAATTTTTACTCAAAAAAGCTCAAAAAAATATAGAAATAACTCCTAGACTTAAATAAACTGGAACATAAACAATATTTAGAATAATAGTTTTAGTTTTTGTGTGAAATAATTATTTTTTCATCTTGTTCTTTAGAAAGAGTTCGGTATCTAAAATTTATCAATACGCATCTCAATTTCATTATTTCACCATATTGTTACAGATTAGTTAATTCATAGCATGGAGTCTTCTGAAAAGCTGGGTGGCTCTATAGCTAAAGAACAAGTCACTAGTAATCAAATTTTGCTGGGAGTTGTAGCTGAAAACGAAAATACTTGGAGGAAACCCAAACTGACAATTCAAGATCTAGATGAATTACGTTCACATCAATTGACTAAAAGAGCAAATTATGAGAAGCATTTGAATAAGAATAGACTTAATTTTGCAGAGTGGTTGAGATATGCTCGTTGGGAGCTGGAATATAACCACGATTTTGCTAGAGCAAGATCAATATATGAAAGAGCACTAGATGTAAACATACAACATATACCATTTTGGGTACAATATGTTCGATTTGAATTGGCAAATAAGAACGTGAATCATGCTAGAAACATATTGGATAGAGCTGTTACCACATTACCTCGTGTAGACAAGCTCTGGTTTCTCTATGCTCAAACAGAAGAAGCATTGAAGAATTACTCTGCTGTTAGACTAGTATTCAATAGATGGCTCGAATGGAAACCAAATGAAGCTGCCTGGGATGCATATATAAACTTTGAAAAGAGGTATGAAGAATATGACAATGTAAGAGTAATATTTGCAAAGTATTTGCAAGCCTATGCAAATGGGAAGACATGGTTGAAGTGGATTGATTTTGAAATCAATGATGTTCCTGCTAATAATGAGCAAGTATTATATATAAGAAGTGTATTTGAACTTGCTGCCGATACTTTGCTTAAGAAGAAATCTGTGGATGAAAATTTACCAGTAATCATTAAACAGTGGGCTGATTGGGAAATCTCAGCCAAGGAATACGAAAGAGCAAGAAGTATATACAAAATATTGCTAGATGAAAGCATTGCCACTATCAACTTGCCGGAGGCACAGAAAAGGCAAATATATCAATCGTTTACCGAATTTGAAAAGGCATATGGTGATAAAGATACAGTAGAGTCGGGTATTTTACTCAAGCGTAAATTGAAATATGAAGATGAGCTAAAGGAGAATCCAGATGATTACGACACATGGTGGGTTTGTCTTGATATTCTAATAAATGATCACGATACGGATAAGATACGATCAGTATTTTCTCGAGCAACCTCGACAATACCAACAGAGAAGAAAGTAAAGACGTTGGGTTGGAAGAGATATATACTTTTGTGGATAAGATATGCTCTCTGGGAAGAGTTTGAAGCAAGAAGTATAGAAAATGCTAGAGCTGTATGGAAAAAATGTTTAGCATGTATACCTCATAAGCATTTTACATTTGGTAAAGTATGGATATACTCTGCTGAGTTTGAAATAAGAAATGATGACACACTGGGCTTAACGAATGCAAGAAAGTTGCTAGGCAGATCGTTAGGGCAAACGAGCCAGAATAAGCCTAAAAGAAATGTTCTTAAGTTCTATATTAACTTGGAAAAGAAATTAGGTGAATACGATAGAGTTCGTAAGTTATTTGAAAAATGGATAGAACTCTCTCTTTCTAGCATAAGTGACACAAGCACTCTCGATGTTTTGATTGAATACATTGAGTTTGAAAGATCTCTACAAGAAATAGATAGGTGTATCTCCATATACAATATTGGACTACTGCTTGCAGAGAATGAGCTTGTGGTTAAAAAATTCCAGACACCTGAAATGTTGTGGATGTCTTTCATTACGTTCCTTAAAGATGAAATGAAATATGATGATGCCAGGAAAGTTTACAGAAGACTCTTGGAGAAAGTTTCTTCACCAAAAGTATGGATTTCATTTGCGTTATTCGAGTCTTCTATACCTACAGAGGATCAATTAAAACAATATGAGGAAAGTAACGACGATGAAATAGAATTATCCGTAACAGACTTGCATAAAGAGAATACCAGGAAGTTATTCACAGAAGCAGAAACATATTTCAAGAACAATGACCAGATCCAGGACAGAATTGTTCTACTTGAAGCATGGAAGACATATGAGCAATCCTATGGCACCTCAGAGTCAATTGAGAAAGTTGAAAACAAGCTTCCTACTATGGTTAAAAGAACCAAGAAGGTTGATGGAATTGAAGAAGAGTACTTGGACTACATATTTCCTGAAGATACCAACCAGAGCGAGAATGATCCTCAACGTCCGGCTCCAGCAGCCATCAATAGGTTTTTGGCCAATGCAAAAAAATGGGCTCTCAAAAGTTAATATGTGTATATTTGTTTTACATAGACGAAATAATTAATTGAATCTCCAGCTTGTATTACTGCGGAGGATGTTGGCGTAGTTAGTCAGACCCAGTCCACCACTCTCTACGGTCCATCCTCCACCCCCCACGGGAGATGCCACCTTTATCTACTTCCTCCTCTCAATGTCAATACTAAGTGTAACGAAGCACCTGCGGTGATTCCTGACTGTTGTACTGTATTGTTGTCGTCCAATTGGGATCCATTGAAAATCAATCTTTGTTGGGATGGGGGAATACCTTCCTTTTCCTCCATCATTTCCTTAATTCTGATGACATTGTCGGTAGGCTCGATATCCACTAAGATATCTCTACCTGTTAACGTTCTAACTATCACTTGCATCTTCTCCTTACTATACGAAAAGAGTCAGTTCCTTATTGTATGGTAAAAATAGTTAGTTTAATATGTCATTTTCGCATTTCCGATATCACAATTTTTCATCCATCAACCTGGTGGGTCTCTAGACGATGTTTCCCACTCCTATAGTAAACAATATCGACTATGACAAGGTATATGAACCTGCGGAGGATCTGTTTTTATTGTTAGATGCTTTGGAGGAAGAAAGTGGGTTCATCCACCAGAATTTCACCTCCATCGTTCCTCTTGTAACCGAGATTGGCACAGGATCTGGAGTGGTAACCACTTTCATCCACCAGAATATTCTCCCAAATGGTATATTTATATCTACAGATATCAATCCACATGCTTGCCAAACTTTGTTGAAAGTTGCTCGTTATAACAACGACCATGCTGATAAGAAGAAGCCATTTGCAATCGATTCGTGCCAGATGAGTCTTACTACAGCATTGAATCCACAATCGGTTGACATTCTAGTGTTCAACCCACCATATGTACCAGCTTCGGAGGTCCCAGACGTGCCCAAAACATTGGAGGACGACACTTGGCTCGATTTGGCGTTATTGGGTGGAGAAGATGGTATGGTGGTTACGTGGGAGCTTCTAAATAACCTTGAAAATGTCCTAAGCCCACGAGGAGTTGCCTACATCCTCTTCTGTGCTAGAAACCATCCAGATAACGTTGCTGAAGTTATGAGAGGGAAAGGGTGGGAAGTCAAAACCATTATTTCCAGAAAGGCTGGCTGGGAAGTACTCAGTGTGCTAAAATTTCTGAACTTTTCCAGGAGATAGAGACTTCTGTTCTACTACGTTGCATTTTCGTACTATATAGCATTATTTTCCATTTGTAGGGCGAGTTTTAACCAAAGTCCACTCAGTGGACTCCATACTAATTAAATCTCACTAACTGAAAAAATCTCATAGTTACATATACCATAACTCATCACCACCATAACAATGTCAATGTATAGCAGAAGAACGGTTGATGATGCCCATAGAGATGCTAGGGGGCGGTCAGATAATAGAGAACAGCCTGGTAATCACCTAGGTAAAACTAGGTGGTCTGGTGAGCCATCGAGATATAAGGTCATCGATGACAAGAAGCTAGATACTATCATCACGGGCCATTTGACACAAGAACAAGTCGATTCTTACCAGCAGTATTTCAGAATAGAAGAGATATCCGACGTGATAAGAGTGGCTCAGCTGCTGCGCAGAGATATCATTAGTCTTCTTCCATCAGGTACCATGCCCAATTACAAGAGGGATCCATCGCCCCCACCAAAATACGATAATATGGGTAATAGAACAAATACCAGGGAAGAACGTACCAAAGTGATGCTAGAGAAGGAGAGACACTATTTGGTTGAGCTAGCTTCGAGCAACATCAAGGATTTTATGCCTCCGTTGGATTACAGAAAGCCTACCAAGACGTCTGAGAAATTGTACATTCCAGTGAAAGATTATCCTGATATCAACTTCGTTGGTCTTTTATTGGGACCCAGAGGAAATACATTGAGACAATTACAAGAAGAAAGTGGTGCTAGACTTGCTATTAGAGGTAAAGGGTCGGTGAAGGATGGTAAATCTGCGTCTTCCAACGCTGATGATGATATGTCTGGTGACATTTCATCTTCTTTCTCCAACCCCAACTTGGGAAGCAGCAACGATGATCTTCATGTCGTTATCACATCAGATTCCCAGCTGAAAATCGCTAAAGCAATTAAATTGACTAATATTGTGATCGAGAAAGCAATATCATCACCAGTGGGACAGAATGACTTAAAGAGAGATCAATTGAGAGAATTGGCTGTTTTGAACGGTACTTTGAGAGAAACTCGCCCTTACAACCCAGAGGCTTACCAAAAGAGAACACCTAGGCAGGGATTAGATGTGTCTCAGATTGTATGTAACGCTTGTGGTAAGGTGGGGCATTTTGCTAGAGATTGTAAATTTAACAACCGTAGTTCTAACTGGCAGAATTACAACGACAGAGGAAACACATCCAATCCTAATTACCCAAACATATCACAAGAAAATACTACATCCAACGCTAGCGTTGAACAGGAAAAAGAAAAGGAAAAGGAAAGGGAAGAAATATTACCTCCTTGGAAGAAGAGAAAGACAGAAGCAGAATTACCTCCATGGCAGAAACCTCAATTGCCACAAGCTCCTAGTGGAATAGCTCCACCACCTCCAATGAAGCTCGCTCCTTCAAATATTACTAATATGGAGCCTCCAAGTTCATTGAACCCTCCACCTCCGCTATCAGGTAAACTTCCACCACCACCATCCACATCTGTTAAACCTCCACCTCCTCCCATTCCTGCCAAAATCCCCCCACCACCAACTGGTGGAGTCCCTCCTCCTCCACCTACTTCAAAACCTCCTCCTCCTCCTTCAAGTGCTAAACCACCACCACCACCATCTCACAGTTGAAAATGGTTTCTACACCCTTATTGTAATTTTGATTATCTATGTATATTAATGATTCTTGGTGCAATTACAAGTTTAATACAATAAAGGAAAATGCTAAAATTTACTAAAATAGTACGGCTATAGCTTCATATGAGCCATCGAGAATGGTAGCATCCGCAGCAATCTTCTTTCCCATTTAAGTGAAAGGAATTCAAATATATTATTGTATAGTATATATCTTCAAACTAGAAATATCAAATAACAAGAGCATTTTATGAGCTGCCCAATTACAATATATATACACTAGTGTCGTAGAGAATAACTTAACAAATCTCATAAAGAATTGTATATGACGTAAAGTATAGCTTTTCAAAATAATCATTGGAACTTGATAAAAAACTAATTACACTAAACATGTCTACCAGAATTAATTGTAAGACGTATATTTAAATAAAGTCCTTATCATTACCTATACAAAGCCTTGTAGACAGCCATAAAATTCAATATCTCATTTCTAAAAGCTTGAATAAATAATCATGAGTGATGTGTAAAATAATTTATATGAAAGTAATGTTATTCCATGTGTGAATCTAAGTTCCTTAAAAATTAGTTTTATGTTTAATGTTGTGGGCTAAATGTGCTAGTGAATTTTTCAAATGATTTATTTGGTGACTAAATCCAAGTTCTCATAGACTGAACCGGCTGATTTGTATAACTGGGATGCAGAGACACCATGCTTTGTTTCTTCATTTTCTTTCAATTGTTGTAACATAAGTCTGGTTCTTTCTCTTTCCTTAAATCCATGCAAACATTCAAAGTAATCTTCAAATTGTGGTGTACAAGCCTTCTTGGTTATAGTGTCTGCGGATGTGTAACAAGAAACTAAAGTTTGGAATTCATAAAAGCACTTTCTGGTGCCTCCGTTTCTTGAATATGGTTGCATATTTGTATATCTTCACTTAATTATACACAAAATTATCAGACTGAACCTTTGTCTTCTTTTTTATCAATCACTTTTTCAGTGCGATTCATTGGTTGGTGGAGGCGTCGTGTGTTTACCGTATCACATTATTAAAAAAATCTAAATGAACTTACTTACTATACATATGCTAACATTTCACGGATACAATCCTTTATTTCGTAGTACAATGGACCCATAGACCCATCAATGACTATGTCACCTGTGTCGTCGCCCTCTATAGTACCGTAGGTAATTTTTCTGATTGCAACAGAGTCATTAACGACCAAAATACCTTCACCTTTAAATTCAGCATTGAGATTCTTGTTAATAAGCTTCTTCTTCAATTCTGGTAGTCTAATGTTACCAATTGCCAACTTAGGTTTGTTTGTAGAAGCGGCGGTGGGTATTTTATCCGAGATTGTACTCTTTAACGTGAAAAGAGTAGAGGAATTTATATAGCCATCAATTGTCTTTTGTCTCTTGATATTGTGTGGGTTTTGTATTTCTAATTCACCGTAGACTTGAGCAATTCTGTGGCTACCGTCGAGATTTTGCCATTTCAAGCTCTCAACTATAGTATCATCCAATTTGATTTCAAAGTCGCTTAATCCTCCAGTTGCACCATCACCACCGATCTTGACTATGCTATTTACATTTACAGGAGTGACAGTCATCTTAGAAACTGATCCTGAGCCATAGGCACCAAATCCACTACGAATAGTTGCGAAAGACATGTTTTTAGCAGCTATGGAGGTGTTGTTTTGATCTTGCTGTTGAATTTCTTGCTTCTCAAAATTTCCCTGTACCAATTTAAGACCATTTAATTCCTTTGGGGTATCAGGGCCAGCAGTGAAATCTGGTAATAATAATAAGTTGTAAGGTCTCAAAGATGAGACAATAATACTTAATGATCTTAAGTCTACCATACCAGATAAATCAACAAAAGAGAGACCACATCTCACTCGTAATTGTTGACCTTGTGCAAATGCAGAAGCAGCAGCATACGGTACTCTCTTTTTAGGGCTAAATAAAGTGTCTAAGTTCTTTTCTAATATTTGATTATTTAATGTTTCTTGTGGTGTTAATTTATTGACTTGGTTTTTCTGGTTCTTGTCCTTTGATTTATTCTTTCCTTCAATATTGCTCCATTTTTTCTTTTCGTCTAGCTTCCGCTTACTTTCTAAAATTAATTTATTATTAGCAGAATCATCTACTTTCTGAAAGTCATTTATATCAATAACTTCACCATAATCATCAAACTTCTGTTTATGAGCTGTAGCGTTAAATGGGAACATGGCTTGTCTTGGTTTTAATTTAGGATTCAATTGTATATCTAATGGAATGTTTTCGTCCAAAGCTTGTTTCACATTATCAGTAATTATTGCTTCATTTAATTCGTCTACAGTTTTACTAGAAGGAACATTGATGGATTGCTCCAATTCTTCGAGTTTTTCTTCAGGCTCATTATCAGATTCACCTTCATCAGAAGAATCATCGCCATTAATTGTGTCGGCATTCAACAAATTTTGATTTTTAAGATCTCTTACCTTTGCCAAGAGTTTTATCTTTCTATGATTACTTACTTTTTCTTGGAAATCAATGAGCTCAGTTCCCACTAAAGGTTCTTCTTTAGTCCAATTCTCCAACGATATTGCTTTCTCCAAGGGCACTGCAATACCATCCTCTGCTTCTCCGTTCTTTTTTTTACTTAATTCATACCAATCACGGTATAATTGAGAGTTTATAGAATTATCGTAACCAAATTGTGATTTTTCCGTTAAAATAATAGTAGTTTTTTCATCTTGACATAAATATTGTAATGCATTCGAGGACATATCTCCACTATTAAGTTCTACACCGGTACAAAACACAATCTTTGGCCCACTTAATTGAACTAATTCACTAGGGTCCAGTAAGAGATCTACCTTGGAAGGATCAAATGGAAAATTATTCTTGTTTGAAGGATTGTTAGATAATGAAGATGCTTCTTCCCATTCCTTGACCAACTGGGAAGACATCCACTCTAATAAATTTGATGCATAACTCAAAACTTTAGTACCTGAATAAGACAAAAAATACACAGGAATAGGTGCACTTTGTAAATGCTGATCAATTAAATGTAATAATTCTAAGAATCTTCCTGATAATGAAGTTGGTAATAATACAGCACCACCGTTAGCTAAGGTGGCATCTACTAGAGCAAGTAATTTATCAGTTCTTCTTTTATGAGAGACATTAGAACCTAAATCTGTGTTTGTGATTAAAGCAGTTGGTCTCATTAACTGTGAGATGGGCGTACCATTAGATAAAAAACCAGCACTATTTAAGAAAGAATCCTTCGAATGATTCCACGATGGGGCGTATATGATCTTTTCTAATCTCTTTGTAATTAACCAGAACGTACCACCAAGTGTGTGTCCAGCATTATACGGCGTAATAACAACTCTATTATCCATCAAACTCAACGATTGTAAGTACTTTAATGAAATAATTCTATCAAAATATTCATCGATATCATTTATTTCCAAAATTGCTGATTCTAAGGGCCCCAAGATACCTGTAGATCTATAGTATTCCACAGTAGACACACGTCCTAACTGATTAACTGGAACGGTAGCATAAACCGGTATATTCACCATCAACGAAGGGAACTTGATGCAAAGTAATACATATCCAGAGATAAATTCAGGCGTTGTATGTGATAATAGAATGTAATTCACTTCACGTAAATATTGTTCCATAAATAATATATCATCATGATTTTTTCCATTCCAATTGGGGTCTGCCAATATTTTTATCTCATTATCAAATGATAATAGAGAGGCTTTACAAGAAAAATCACCTTCACCAGGGGTTAGAAGCTGAAACGTGAACATCCCTAAAGGTCTCTACTTAATATTTACTATTATCTACATGATTCCTTCAATTTTTCAAGACTCCAATGTCGCATATGGTTTTTACAAAATGTCGTATATTATATTACTACAAATGTCGCGATTTATTATTAGTAGGATGATTAAATTATACAAAATACATAGGATAATGGGAATGGAAATTAGGTATTAGTAGGATATATCATTGTAGTTTATTCAGCAATATAGGCACTGTTTTTTTTATGGTATGATACCAAGGTTTCTGCCTTTGTCAAACCTGGTAACTCATGAGTAGTGCTAATTCTATCAAGAGAAGTTCTTGCATTTAATTCACCGGCTTCAATCATTTGTTGTCTTAATTCATTAATATTAATAGGCTTTGAGAAATGTTCTCTTAAAACGTCGTTTCCTGCTTTGGTGCTATTCTTTCTTTTGATTGTGGTATGTCTCTTAATGGACTTCAAAGTTCGGGACAACGGATTATGTGCCTCTTTAGATGCTACTGATTCAGTCAGATCACCTAACTCATTTTCTAACTTCTCAAGTAAAACAGGGTCCTTGACAATTTGTCTTAATAATCTGTATTTTTCAACATCAACTTCATCAGTAGGGTCATAACCATCTGGATAGTCAGAATATGCACCTTTTCTGACTCTTTCTCTGATTATATCAATGTCTTTTGGTTTGAAATTAGTCATGTAGAAATCAAATATGAATCTAGGCAATAAACAAACAATAATACCAATAAATATACAGCACCAGCAACCCAAAGTACCAAGTACTTGTGCACCAGCTTTATAGTACTGTTGGGAAATTATCCTAGCACTCCATACACCTGTCCAGAAATAAACAATTAAAACAGAAATGGAAGCAATTAAAAGACTCAACCAATCCCACCTATATTGGTGGAGCATGATATATGTATTCACAGAACCAACAGAAATACATATAGCCACAGTTCCTATCCAAAATCTATGATCAACACCCAAACCTTCAGGGTTTTGGAAAGTGACATAATAAAGTAAATATGGAAAAAAATAAGACACAACTGATTGATAAAGTCCGTCAAACATATACCATCCAAACTTATACTGAGACCAATCTTTACCAAGAATACCAGATCTATATAACTGTGGAGTTAACAATGAAACAGTGTCTGAGACATCTTGGTCAAGCACCGCCATAAAGATAACAGGTAATGATGTAAATGCTAAATTATAGAACATCAAAAAGGTGTATTCATAAAGGTAAGAACCATCAAAGTTGTTGTAAATACCGTACCAGAAACAAGTGAGTGTGAACACAACATTCTTATAGAAGAAACAAGGAATCATCTCCGCCAATCTCTTATATGACCATCTTCCATGGACAAGTAATAATCTAGTCAAGAACCTGAATTGCCCGATAGCATAATCAGAAGACATAACTGCTTGTCTACCCTCCTTACCTGCAATACCAATACCAATGTTTGCAGCTTGTATCATAGCAACATCATTTGCACCATCACCAATTGCTAAAGTCATGACGTTAAGATTATTCTTTACTGTCAAGACAACTTCGGCCTTCTGTGCTGGGGAAACTCTACAACAGATAACAGCTTTACATTGTTTTCCAAGTAAAAGGAACTTCTTTCTCAAGTGATCATAGTCAGGGTTGAATACCAAATTTAATGCCATACCATCAATGATGAGAGCATACTTTGAAGATGGTGTTGAATGGTCTAGCTTTGCTTCATCAATAAGTTTCTCAGTATTACTTAAATCCATATTGAAATGTTCAGTCAAATATTGAGTAAGTAAATTATCTATCAGTTCTGGACTATTGTTTTCATCTGGACGTACAACCAACAATTGCATATCATTTCCTAATAAGTTACAAGAGAAACCGATATTAATAGCAGTTTCAATTCTATCACCAGTTAAAACCCATAATTTAATACCAGCGTTACCTAAAATTTCAATGGAATCTGGAACTCCCTTCTGTAACTTATCTTCAATTGCCGTACCACCTAATAATTCTAAACTATGTTCAACTTCTTCACATAATTTATCAATTAGAATATCTCTGTCTTCTTCAATAGAAGAACAAGCTTCGTTATAACGCCTTGTCCAGTCGTAGTAAAAAGACTGGTCCAATGATTTCTCAGCAATACACAATGTTCTTAAACCTTCTTTTGCATATTCTTCTAAATGCAAGGCTGTCTTATTTATTAACTCACCGGTGTTCAATTTTGAATCAAGCCTTTCATATATGACGTTATCAGCACCCTTACAATAAAGAATAATTCCCCCATCAGGCTTTCTCAAAATACATGACATTCTCTTTCTAGAGGAATTAAATGGGATTATTTGCAAAAGTTCATATTCTTGAGGAACACCATAGAAGTCAACAAATAAAGACTTTCTGGATCTCTGGGTGAAAGTGATACCTAAATCTCTTGCAACAGATACTAAAGCTGATTCATCAGGGGATTCTGCCTTGTAGTCTCTTAATGTAGGATCTTCGGCATTCTCTTCGGTTACAACAGTATGGCATAATGCTAATGCTTTCATGAATCTTTCATTAGCAGACTTTTGCTCAGATTCACTCAAAATATCTTTAACGTAGTCGCTTGAAACAAATGTCATTTTGTCTTCACGTAATTGATTATTGTAGAAGTGATCAGACATGAGCAGGAGCATGGCCTCCTTATCTTTGGAAATAATAGAGCTCCACTTTTCCTTTTCGTGTATAACATCAACACCTTCTCTCTTATCCAAACCTTGCTTTGCTTCTGTGTAAGCCAAACCATACGACTTTCCACGGATGGTACATTTCTTAAAGTCCATTACATTTTGAGTCAATGTACCAGTTTTATCGCTGAAAATATATTCGATTTGCCCTAAATCATCGGACATATTCCAAGCCTTTGCAATACAGGGAAAATCAAGCTCCTCATGATACATTTTTATATCTGAATAAATGAAAAATGCTTGAGCAGTTTTAATAATTTCAATACTAATGTATAAGGAAATTGGAATAATAGATTGATAAATAATCAAAGTAACGAAGAAATCAATTATACCATTAACCGCAGGTGTGCTACCGTAAGCATGAAATTCAAAGAAAAGCCTTGATGTATCTTTTTTCTTGTAAAATAAACCATTAATAACAGCAGATACAAAACTTAAAATGAATAATAATACGAAATTCATAATAACAGAAAAATTTAATTCTCTAGAAATTCTAGACGTTTTGGTTGGCGTTATACCAGAATTTAAAATAATTTTACTCTCAGAACCGGTGTATACAACGACACCGACAGCCCAAGCAGTATTTCTAAGTGTGCAGCCTCTAAGTAAGACATTATCATATCCAATCGATTCTTTCTCATCAGGATTAATAAGTTGACCTTCTGCATTATAGTTTTCATAGTGAACAGTTCCCTTAAAATCGTACAAGTTTGCGTTAGGAGCAGAGCATTCTATCCAAAATTTAGTATTACCTAAATCGTTAGCATGTTTAAGATTTTCGTTACCACCACATGATAAACAAGACTTGGATTTCAAATTAGTTTCACCATCTAAATTCTTTGTCTCTACAAAACATACACCTTCGCTATCTGAGGTTGATAATACAACAACATCGGCCGGAATTTCTTCATCTGCTCTAATACGGATAATGTCACCTACACTAACATCTTTCCAACATCTGTTCTTAAACTTAGAATACCTTTGTTCCTTTATCACTTGTGGATTTAATAAAGAATTAGGAAGTGGAGTAGAGGGAGCTCTGTGTGAGTGGTGGGATTGACGTTGTCTTGATGCCAAAGAATGTTCGGAATGGATGGTACTAACTCTTCTTAATGCAGTATCGTATTCTTGGGCCTCTTGTCTCAAAAACTTTGACTTTGTCTCCTTTTTTGCAAATACCATTATACATGCTCTCTTAATACCTTTTCCAGTAGCAAGAGTCATTTTGGTACATCTTTTCTTAAATCTTCTCCATGGACCCACATTATCCTTCAATACATTTGGATTTTCAACACCTTGTAATAAATGGATAGGGGAGTTGTTCAATTCCGAATCACTGACTGTTCTTCCGTAATCTTCCACTGCATCCTTGATGGCAGTAATACAGACAATAACAATCAACGGAGTAGCTGCCATTCCAGGGTTTGGGACACCAAAAACCTGAAAGGCACCCAAGATTGCAATTAACAAGAAGAAGAAATTAGCCACATTGGTGAATTGGTGAAAGAGATTCTTCGGCAAGAAAGATATTGGGGTATACTTAGTGGTACGAATTTTATTTCTAGAATATTGCATTATGGGTGTTCCATCCTCTTTTAACATATTTTCTTGTAAGGGCTGGTTGAAATACACATATCTGGGTGTGTTATCATATATATCTTGCATATATTTTGGTCTGGGCCCCATTCCTTTGCTGTAAAAATATCTTCGGATTTTGGATTTGAAGTCTGGGGGTGGCGTAGTATAAATATCATTTACAGAGTACTTTGGTACATCTTTGTTTTGGGCAGAATTCTGTTCCATATTATCCTGATTTGACTCTTCCTTCAGGGAGTATTGAGAAGATACTGATGTATTTGTCATCCTAGCAACTCAATAGCCAATACCAAGTGTTTATTCCGTAAAATAATCAGTATTTGAATAAATTAAGCTATAGAAGCAAGAGATAACCAAAAATAGTAACTATATGATAGCTATTTGAACGATGTAAAATTAACTGACGATTTATTTTATCTGATATTTCGATGTGAAATTGTTTATACTTTTAATCTTTAGGGTGCTCAGCCGGATGGTCTGTATACAGTATATTTACTAAAAGGAATTTTTTACTTCCGATGACATATTATAGCCGAAAATGGCTCAGTTTGTAGCCGATAACTGAGAAGCTTTGTCTTTATATTGATATAAGAGCGGGCTTATTAGTTACTCGGTCTACTACTTGATATATACTAGTAACTATCTTGTAACATGAGTGAACACATGGGAATCCGTACCTTGCTCGAGGAGGAAAAATGATAAAGTCATTTCAAAATATTCCTACACACTAACTGATAAGGAAATTTAGAGGTTAGAAAATAGGAAAATCATGTTTACACTCAAGTTTATATATATATCACAATTCTACAAAGTAGTAGTTGTGTTATCTATCACTTCGATGGTATGTGGGAGGAGCCTATACATCCGGAAAGGACTTCTATCGTGAAGCCGAATTAGTCGATTGCAGCCGCTTGAAGACATCAACTGATTTTCTAAAAAAAAATAACGGCTGCAATATATTTGATTTTGACAAGAGATAATATCATTGTAGTATGATGTTGATATTTATTGAAATAGGGAACTTCCAAGATGATTATAGCCTGCAAAGGGAACTCGTGCGGCTGACTTAGATATTCAAGGAATTAGTTAAATATTCATAGATAAGTACTACGAAATATATAGTTATGATATGATATATCGGTTATATAGTATAATAGTTATTTCAATAATTAATATAAGAAAATATTTTTTGAACAATGTCAAAACGATAAATAATATTGCGTGTTTATTAATATACAAAAAACAATTCCAGATGCCTATCTTCTAGAAAGTATACTAAATTCATATCTATTCAGTTGGATAATTATTATCTATATATTGAAATTATGGGAGTCATATCTAGTAGATTGTAAAACGTAATATGTAAAAAAATGAATGCATTTTTTTTTTCACATTGTGTTATGTAAGATATGATAAGTTATTGGAGGATTTCTTAAAATTTTTGTATATTAATAAAAACACAATATTGGAAATCCCAATCATCAAAGCATCAATTATACAAGATATTGCGTTGTCAGTCGTATTTAACAAAACTAATAATATAGTTGCAGGATAATTTGTAAAACATAACTAGAAATAGAATAATTAAAATAGCCCTTTCTAAAAAATAATACATTAATCTTACAGTATTTGCTTAGCCAACATCCTGTGGTATCAGGTATGGCTCTTGAAACCAAGAGAACTTAAGCAATATCTTAGAAGACAGCAGTATATGATACAATTATGCTGTCATCAATCTATAAAGCTGAGTCAATGTCATAGTAGGTCGAATATGCACCAACCAAACTAAATAATAAAAAACTAGGAACAGTAAGAAAAGGATTACACCTTTATTCTCGTCAGCCTCAAACATCATGAATTCTAATTAAAAGAGCCACTTATATTCCTTGATGTGATGTTTAACTTTCTTAAGATCTTGAAACTGTTGGTTTTGTGTTACTCAAAAATTCTTTTAAAACAAAGTTAAACTGAGAATGTTAGAAACCCTGTTTTATGAATTGATGATTTACATTGTAGAAAAGAAGGTTGTAATCTTAAGACAATGAGGCAGTAACGATGGGAGAAAA
>JAKVQU010000137.1:0-27198 GCA_030462985.1 Schwanniomyces sp. yHRVM31
GTGTAACGGCTAGCACGGTTCGCTTTCACCGAGCAGACCCGGGTTCGACTCCCGGTATCGGAAAGATGTTTTTTTTGATTCCTACCATGTAGGAAGATATGATATCATTATTTTTTGCATTCTCCTTCAGAATGAGGAGTATCATCACCCCCTGATTGAAGATTACGTAAGAATCAAATCAGACTTCGTCAATTACAACTAACTTTAACTACAACTAACTATAACTATCATAATAAATTCCACATTGCTATAGCTTATTATATTACTTCTTGTTTAAATATTTCTAGTTCCTTGAAATGTTTTAAATCATTTGAGAAATTTCACGGAGTTGTGTTGTTTCATCTTGTACTCCGAAAATGAGACACCCTTTGTTATCTGTCAGTATGAAGGAGTGATGCAGACAGTAGCTCTATCTACTCCTCACCATAGATTATTAACTATTTTTTACGTACATTATCCTGAAAAAAATCATTCCCAATTTGTTGATCAGAGGATTCCCGCATGAATATTAGTCAGATATCATTCTACAAATTCACTTAGTTTTTTAGAATACGGTGCTACCTCCAATTGACTTACTAATAGTCCAACACAGCGTATATCATTTATAGAACTGCACGACTTATTACGACATATACAGTCATATTTCCTTATTTATTACATTTATCCCTTATCTAATCGCTGATATGCACGATACTTCGGCACGGAGTTTTTCTTAGTTCAATCAACACCACAATATGGATATTTCGGCTATGTATACATGGTAACAATTTAATGCCAGTACTAGGAGAATTGAGTAAGGAATTAAGCCAAACAACTCACCTGAATTAAAGTTGAGTTGTTTGGCTAGACTTGGAAAAGATAACGATTCCCCTCCAGGAATTGCGAATGACCAATTTTTTGTACTCTATGTAACTACACTATCTGATGAAAAATTTCAATTTGTGGGGTTTATCAGAAAATCTATACCCCTAATTGTGATGATAAATCATTATCTTTCTTTTTTAAGCTAGTTTTGTGCATCTCCACACCTACGTAATATTGAAATTTTACAGGAAGCTATTGATTTCCGAATTCGATCGAATAATTTTTAATGCAGATTAGATTGCTTCTCAAGGATACTCTAACTGTAAATCTATATAAGTATATCAATTCCCCAACATATTTATGTAAATCTAATTTGATTGAATTTTGAAATTATTTAATCAGTTATTTTGTCTCATCGGCATTTTATTAAGAGACTAGTTGCTTTATATCCAATCAACCGATTTTCAGGAGCGCATTAATATATTCTACAGAACTTACGCAAAACAGCCACACTAACTTTAGTTTTATTATCATAGCATGTCATTAAGAACCTTGGGCCTTAACTCGACTTTCAGTCGTCTTTTTGCTAAACCAGCTGACTATGCCAGAACTGTCCATACTTTATTGGATTTCAAGAACAGTGCAGCTGAATCCTTGGAAAATATATTGACAAGAAGTGACCAGGAGATGGGTGGGTACTCTACTGTCAATTTTAACCTTGATCCAAACCATCATTCAGGACACTTTCATGGATACTTGAGTTTGGATTTACCTCGTGAAAATCCAGAGGCAACAAGATCTGGTTATGCCATGTTCAGAACCAAGGATCAAAAAGAATCCTGGCTCTCAGGAGACAGTTACTGGGATTGGACTAACATGAGCTCATTGGTGTTGAGGGTCAAAGGTGACCGTAGAAAATACTTGGTTAATATTCAAGCAAATACACCATTGATCACTGATTTGTTCCAACATAGATTATTTTTGAACCATCCTGGTGAATGGGAAACTGTAGTGATTCCATTAAATGATTTTGTGATGACAAACTGGGGTGTCATCCAAGACGGATGTGAATTAAATAAGGCGGAAATTAAGACCATTGGTATTGGGTTATTGGATAAACAATATGGTCCTTACTCTTTGCACGTTGACTGGATTAAGGCTATGACAGGTGCTGAGGTCGAAAATGAAACTAAGAAGTCAAGGTCCGAGAGATTATCAATTCATTCTTCACCTGCCTCCACCAAGAATGGTGGTATTGAGTCTGAAGCTTCTCCTGTCGGTGCTTCTGCTCTTGGTGCTTCTGCTCTTGGTACTACTGGTGACATAGATCCAAAGGACACTGTTTTCTAATCACTCTATCCATTGAAAATAAATATAAATATTTATAGGAGCAGATGTAAGTCATTTTCCACTATCAATGATTACAAACGAGTGCTAATAAAGCATTCAGTTGTAATTTTTGATACTAAGGGGAATTAGGGAATTCGTGTCCTGTTTTTGGTCAATACTACATCCATCGCTTGGTTTTGATTTGGATTGTCTAACCACCTAGCAACCTTCGTCATTCTTGGCTTTTTCTTCCAATTCAGTATGTATTGACCGATATATAGTACTTATTTGGAGCGTTCGTCTCGAAACCTACTACAATAATGAAAGTTCTGTATAGTAATAAACATCATATAATCTAATTAAATCTGCTACTAAAATTTACGATTGCTACTTACAGAGGAGTTAAGCATTAGTATATATCTGCTTGCATTTTTGCAGAAGCATCAAAATCCTAGTTCACACATGATGATGAAGTGATAAAAATAATCGAAAACCGTTTTCACTCCAACATAAGAAGAATACCTACAAATGAAAAAGTGAAATATAAATAAGTCTTGCTGGAGATGATATTTTTAGTCGACATAGTGTCTTTTAAATTAACGGCAGCTTAAACAGCCAAATGAGATTACCTTAAGTTCACTGAGAATAGGATAATTAGTAAGTGAAGCTACATTAAAATATCACAAAAATTATATCTCTAAGGAAGTACCTCAAATGAGAAAACCTAGTGAAAAGGACTTGAGAGAATTCTTTAAAGATACCTATAGATAAAGTGGTTTGCAACTTTGCAACAAAAACTAGATAGGATGTGTTTAGGTACAAGCCCTAACAAAAATCACATGATGTAAATTTGATGAAAATTTTCATATTCTCGTTACTATAAATATTCGCTCACAATTTTTCAAGTATAATTTTTTAAAAATTTTTAAACAACCAAACAGATTATCAAAAATGGCAAGAGGCCCGTAAGTCTAGTTCCTCCGATATTAATTGGAAAGAAGGAATGTTATGGCACCAAGTTTCCTACTGCGAAACATTATAAACCGATACTTTCGTATCGTCTACCAACCATTTTATGGTTTGGATGGGAGCCTTGTCATGATAATTCGTTAGGTTTTATAGTTTTCAATTTGTTAGCATACCTAATTTAATTAGGAATACTTAGGGTGGGCTACCTTTAGTATTGACAGTCGTAGTTTGTTTATGTTAGCAAAGAGGGAATTAGGAGCCTAGCGTTGAATCATGAATCTTTCTTTTAATTGTGATATTATGACAAAACAAGAATACTAACAGCTTCAATAGAAAGAAGCATTTGAAGAGATTAGCAGCCCCATCCCACTGGATGTTGGACAAATTGTCCGGTACTTACGCCCCAAGACCATCAGCTGGTCCTCATAAATTGAGAGAATCCTTACCTTTAGTTGTTTTCTTAAGAAACAGACTTAAGTATGCATTGAACGGTAGAGAAGTTAAGGCTATCTTAATGCAAGAACACGTCAAGGTTGATGGTAAGGTCAGAACTGACTCTACTTTCCCAGCTGGTTTCATGGATGTCATTTCCTTAGAAGCTACTAACGAAAACTTCAGATTAGTCTACGACATCAAGGGTAGATTTGCTGTTCATAGAATCACCGCTGAAGAAGCTTCTTACAAGTTAGGTAAGGTTAAGAAGGTCCAATTAGGTAAGAGAGGTATTCCATACGTCGTTACCCACGATGGTAGAACTCTCAGATACCCAGATCCAGCTATCAAGGCCAACGATACCGTAAAGATTGACTTAGCTACTGGTAAGATTGCTGACTACATTAAGTTCGACACTGGTAAGTTAGTCATGGTTACTGGTGGTCGTAACATGGGTAGAGTTGGTGTTATCACCCACAGAGAAAAGCACGAAGGTGGTTTTGATTTAGTCCACATTAAGGACTCTTTAGAAAACACTTTCGTTACCAGATTATCTAACGTTTTCGTTATTGGTACTGAAGCTGGTAAGCCACACATCTCCTTACCAAAGGGTAAAGGTATTAAGTTATCCATCTCTGAGGAAAGAGACAGAAGAAGAGCTCAATCTGGTTTATAAATAGCCTAAATTTAACTAGAGCTTAAATTCATATTGTATATTAGAAGTTAATGAGATTTGATTAGAAATAATCTGTTTGTAGCGAAAGATTGAGACAATTGTCGGATCTTTTTAAATTTGCACCACATATTTGTATTTTAGTTTTGAGGTTCTTTAGCAAATATGACTTCAAGATATAGAGTAGAATATGCATTGAAGACACATCGTAGAGATGAATTCATAGAATGGGTAAAGGGATTGCTAGCATGCCCTTTTGTTCTACATTCTGATGTAGAAAACTATCCTGAATTAGATGGCAATATTGAGGATCAAAATCAATCAGGTGAGACTAAGGAAGGAATTATTGCAATGGAGTGTCAAAAAAGGTACCTGGAGATATTATCAGATGTGGAACGGTTAATTGACCACACAATTGCTTTGGATGAATTAAACGGCGAAGGAAATAGTCAAGTGAGTAAAAGCAGATTAAGGAAATTAGTGCCTTCTGTGGGGAAATTCTTCACACCATTACCATTGACTGAAGCATTTTTAATTGAGGACGAAAGAAGACAGATCTCTAAAAGACGTTTAGTGAGTCCATCCTTCAATGATATCAGAGTGATTCTCAATACTGCCCAGATTATGGCTTTAGCACGAAATTACAAAAGTGAGGATACTGAGAGTTCTAGATTAAAGCTAGTTACATTTGATGGAGATGTAACATTGTACGAAGATGGAAAATCAATTACTAATGACTCCCCGATGATAAGTAGATTAATTTCTTTATTATCAATGGATATATATGTTGCAGTGGTCACTGCAGCTGGCTATCCTGGTCAAGCGGGCGCACAAAAGTATTACGAGAGATTACACGGGTTGATTGATGAAATCAGGATTTCGACTAAACTCACAGATGCACAGAGAGAAAACTTACTCGTTATGGGCGGTGAATCAAATTACTTATTCAGATTGCAGGGAGACGGTAATTTCAAATTCATTGAAGGAGATGAATGGTATTTGCCAATTATGAAGAATTGGAATAAAAAGGCTATTGAGTTTATAGTACAGAAGATGTTCGATCATATTTCAAAATTGCAAAGAAAGTTCAATTTGACTGATGGAACGTCAATTGTAAGAAAAGAGAGATCAATTGGTATAATCCCAAACCCTGGTTATAAGATCCTTCGAGAACAATTGGAAGAAATAGTACTTTCTTGTTCTACGAAATTATCTGAAGTATTACAAGCATTTAATTCAGTTCTTTATGAAGAATCAAAGTCCAAGCATCATAATAATAAAGTTCCAGATGAAGATATCCGTGTATGTGCTTTTAATGGAGGTTCAGATGTATGGGTTGATATTGGTGATAAGAGTCTAGGAGTCGAATCATTACAAAAATACTTATGCAGAGATATGAATGATAAACTTGTATGCCCAATTTTAAAAAGTGAAAGCTTGCATATAGGTGATCAATTTGCAAGCGTGGGGGCCAATGATTATAAAGCAAGATTAAGTGCTTGTACTGCGTGGATTACGAGTCCTAGTGAAACGGTTGCAATCTTAGACGATCTAATCACCAATCTTCTGAATTAGCATTATATAACTAAAGTTATTCTATCTAACAATAAAAAAACCATTTTAACCGTGAGTATTCGAAGAATTTTATTTTATTTTTAGTACCGAGGAGTTTTGTTCGCGACATAAATCAGAAACTCTAATAAATTTGGTAAATTCTTTTCAACAAGTAGAATCAAGCTAAAACATGCCCAGGAGTGAATACTATAACCCAGAAACAGCACAGTACCTCAACCCGAAAATTGAAAGAAGGGTGGTACTTATAACAGGTGGAAATTCTGGTATTGGCTGGTATACAGTACTTCATTTATACATGCACGGGTATGTAGTGTATATTGGCGGAAGAAACAGATCCAAATGCCTTAAAGCCATTGAAGAAATCAAGGTAGAAGCTAAAAAGAGAAGAGCTAGCCAAGACAAGGAACAAATTACTAGTCAATATCTTGGAGAAATCAACTATGTATACATGGATTTATTGGACTTATCTACCGTTGACAAGGCAATAACTAATTTTAGCCAAAATGAACCAAAACTCCATATTTTAATTAATAATGCGGGTATTATGGCTATTCCTTATGAAAAAACAAAAGATGACTATGAAATCCAATACCAAGTGAATTTCGTCAGCCATTTACTTTTATCACTCAAATTGCTCCCAAATTTGAGACTAGGTAGAAAAGAAGACGGAATACAGTCTAGAATTGTTTTCTTGACATCTATGGGACACAACTTTAGTTTGAAATACTACGACCCAACCGTTTCTACGAATATTGCTCCAAATTTTGCATATTCGTGGGTCAGATACGGTATTGCAAAAACTGCTTCTATCCAGGCTGTGATTAAGCTTGCATGCGAAGCATCAGATATCTTGTGCCTTTCTATTCACCCTGGTATAATTTATGGCACAGAATTATACAACTATTGGAAAGGTTTGCCATTAATTGGTCAAATGGCAAAAGTTGGCATGACAATGACAAACAAATTTATTTCTATTAGTGTTGAGGAGGGTTGCTTAGCTACATTAAGAGCCAGTCTTGATGATTCATTAACCGCTGAAAATGACAGTGGTAAATACTTAGTTACAGGTGGTGTAGAAGGAAAAGTCAGTAAAGTTGCTTCAAATCAACATAACATAGACAGAACTTGGAATTGGAATATTGAAGAACTTACTAAGCGTGGGTTTGATGTATCAATATAGGAACTTTAAATTAAATATTAGTCCATAATTTGTATTTTTAATGGGATGTAACACAATCTGTTTTTAGTAGTCATCTAAAAAAAGGGCTGCGCAACCGTCATCATTATCTTATCGCTCCACAAATATTTATATTTATTATAATTTATATAAATACTACTAAGTTATAACACACACACTATGGCTGGATTATTTAATATATTAAAGTAAGTACTCATTAAAAGATAATTGGGAATTCACAAATATTAACACAATATAGCTCATTTGTTTCCACTATTTATCCTATTGTTGCTTCCTATAGGTCATTCGATAATTATTATAAGACAGTCAAAGAGATCGAATCTGGTCAGATTAATATTGGAGGTTTTAATGTTCCTGTTAATAGTTTGTTAAAGAGAGCAAGGGGCGAACCTGGAGAGTTTGGACAGGAGGCACAAGTACTCCAAAAACATCTACTTACTACACAAAAGTGGCTCATTTACTGGATAGTATTTGCCTCATGTAGTGTAATTGAAAAGGTTTTATTTTTGTCATATGTTATTCCTTTGTATTCGATGTTAAGATTGGGTATTTCTGTATGGCTTTTATCGCCTATGCTTTGGGAGACCACTAAATCAGAGGGTCAAACATTTGACCAAAATAAGGATTGGGACTCATTTACAGAAAATGGAGCTGGTCTAGTATACTTTACTTATCTAAAGCCCTGGTTGGATGGAGAACTCAGTTTCCTTTCAAAGTTTCCACTAGACTTTAACGACGTTAAGAGATACTCGATGCAATATATTCGCCCTTCACTAGTTCTTCAGTTTCTTAATTATGGCCAGAATCTGGTCTCCAATACGAGTGCTAACAATTCTGGATCTCTTCTTGCTATAGTTAAGTCCTATATTTACCCTGGAGATTCTACTACCACAAATATTGAACATAAAGAAATTATTGATACAACAGAACCAGACTTGTCTGAGGAATACGATGTAATCGATTCCCCGGAAAATACTTCAGAAGCTGTGAAGAGAAAGGTTCCTCAAGGATCACAAAGGAAAAGCTCTTGGTTATGGTAATCGTTGGATATTCCAAGAAACCTCCTTACTATTATATATTTAAACAGTATTTTTAATTTTGCCTTCTACTTTTAAAGGTTCATGAGAGTCGTATATGAACTGTGCTATAATAAATTTATTGAAATACATATATACATGAATTAATATTTGTCTATGCTCATAAACCTAAGTATTGAGAAACGAGCTCCTTGTCACTCTTAGATTCTTCAAGTTCTCTATGCACTGCAACTTTAGATTCTGAAGTTTCTCTTGCCTTACGAGACACAAAAGCATTAGGAAGAATTGGCTTCTTGTATAAGCCGTCAAAAGCTTCACAAGGCTTATGCTTATCAGAACCAATAGCATTTGTCATTTCAATGGTCTTGATTTGGTTATCGTATTGATATTCTGCTTTGTCAACTACTTCTTGAGGCAATTCTGGCCAGATAAATGGTTCTTCCATATCAATGGTCATTTTCTTGTATTGTGGACCTCTATAACGGGCATGATCATCCGGGCCTCTAGAAAATTTGGCGTGTAATAATTGAGTTGTAACATTTAAAGCTCTTAAACCATAGACATGCCATAAATAATCTCTTAAATCCATCTTGTTGAAGTTTCTAGGGACCAAGAACTTAGCTTGATATGGAGTATGCTTCGCATTAGGTCTCAATAAGCAAATACGTGCTTTTGGGAGGTACATTTTCTTTTCTCCTACTCTGAAATGTGCTTGTCCAGTAGCTACTTCTTCTTGATATTTCTCATAATTTCTTCTAGCTATTTGATCACTATTCGATCTGTACTTAATTGGTACAGGCTTTCCAGCTTCTTCATATATCTTCTTGATTTCAGTATTAGGGAATAATGTGTCAGTGACTGATTGGGAGAGTAATGGTGCTCTTTCCTTTCTAAAACCGTATCTTGGCTTCTCGAGAACCACATCCTTAATATTTACCTTTGGATATTTCCTGGCATTTTCTTTATAATGGATAGATCTCTGTTGCGATCTGAATATAGATGCAAACACCCCCACTCCTTTTACCATATTTGCTCAGTTTTAATTGAGTATATACTAAGTTCTTCAACTATTGATATTCAACCACGAAATGAAAAATTCTCTTTGTGTCACACAATGGTCGTGCGCCGAAAATGTCGTTGAGTTTTTTTATGTTTAGAAATTGAGTAAAGCTGAAGGCAATAGGAAGTATCAGCTATAGCTAATCAGTTCAGTCTAAATTCCTATAGAACCAATCAAACATGTCACAGGAACAGACTGTTGATGACCAATACTTGTATGATGAAGAAGACCAGAGTATTACTCCGGAGGACTGCTGGACTGTGATATCTTCATTTTTTCAAGAGAAAGGTTTGGTATCACAACAATTAGACTCTTTTGATGAATTCATTGAAACTACGATTCAAGAATTAGTGTGGGAGGATTCACATTTGATCTTAGATCAGCCTGCTCAACACACGTCGGAGGATGACCACGAGAACAGACGTTACGAAATCACTTTTGGTAAGATTTATATCTCCAAACCAACCCAGACTGAAGGTGATGGTACAACCCATCCAATGTTCCCACAAGAGGCTAGATTGCGTAACTTGACATATTCTTCACCATTATACGTTGATATGACCAAGAAAGTTTTGACTTCTGATGATAATAATAGACAGGATAACGAATTAGAATGGGTAGAAGAGAAAGTTGAAGATGAAGATCCTCAAACCAAGGTTTATTTGGGTAAAGTTCCTATTATGTTGAGATCGAAGTTCTGTATGTTACGTGGATTAGGCGAGCATGAATTTTATGAGTTGAAAGAATGTCCATATGATATGGGTGGTTATTTCGTTATAAATGGTTCTGAAAAGGTTTTAATTGCACAAGAAAGAAGTGCCGCAAATATCGTTCAAGTTTTCAAAAAAGCTGCCCCATCTCCAATTTCCCATGTTGCTGAAATAAGATCAGCTCTTGAGAAGGGTTCACGTTTGATTTCTTCGATGCAAATCAAACTTTACGGTAGAGATGACAAAGGTACCACGGGTAGAACAATCAAAGCTACCTTGCCATACATTAAAGAAGATATCCCTATTATCATTGTGTTTAGAGCTTTAGGTATTGTACCTGATGGTGATATTTTAGAACATATTTGTTACGACCCTAATGATTGGCAGATGTTGGAAATGTTGAAGCCTTGTGTTGAAGAAGGTTTCGTTATTCAAGAACGTGAAGTTGCTCTTGATTTCATAGGTAGAAGAGGTGTTTTAGGTATCAGAAGAGAAAAGCGTATTCAATATGCCAAGGACATCTTGCAAAAGGAATTATTACCAAATATCACACAAGAGGAAGGGTTTGAATCTAGAAAGGCATATTTCTTAGGTTACATGGTTAATAGATTATTGTTGTGTGCATTAGAAAGAAAAGAACCTGATGACAGAGATCATTTTGGTAAAAAGAGATTAGACTTAGCAGGTCCATTATTAGCTAATTTATTCCGCATTTTATTCAAAAAACTTACAAGAGACATTTACAATTATATGCAAAGATGTGTTGAAAATGATAAGGAGTTCAATTTAACTTTGGCTGTCAAATCACAAACTATTACTGACGGTTTACGTTATTCTTTGGCTACGGGTAATTGGGGTGAGCAAAGAAAAGCAATGAGTGCTCGTGCTGGTGTTTCCCAAGTCTTAAATCGTTATACTTATTCCTCTACATTATCTCACTTGAGAAGAACTAATACCCCAATTGGTCGTGATGGTAAAATTGCCAAACCAAGACAGTTACATAATACTCATTGGGGTCTTGTTTGTCCAGCTGAAACCCCAGAAGGTCAAGCGTGTGGTTTAGTTAAGAATTTATCTTTGATGTCATGTATTTCAGTCGGTACTCCTTCTGAACCAATATTATATTTCTTAGAAGAATGGGGTATGGAACCTTTAGAAGACTATGTTCCTTCAAATTCTCCTGATTCCACTAGAGTTTTTGTTAATGGTGTCTGGGTCGGTACTCATAGAGAGCCTGCTCATTTGGTTGAGACTATGCGTAATTTAAGAAGAAGAGGTGATGTCAGTCCAGAAGTTTCTATTATTAGGGATATCAGAGAAAAAGAATTTAAGATTTTCACAGATGCTGGTCGTGTCTATCGTCCATTGTTTATTGTGGATGATGATCCAGAATCGGAAACGAAGGGAGAATTGAAGTTGAAGAAAGAACATATTCATAAATTGTTAAATTCTGAATATGATGAATATGATGAAGATAATGATGGCTACTCTTGGTCTTCTTTAGTAAGTGATGGTGTTGTCGAATATGTAGATGCTGAAGAAGAAGAAACCATTATGATTGCCATGACCCCTGAAGATTTGGAAGCCAGTAGGATGGCCGTCACAGACGAGCCAGAGGTAAGTGATGAAATTGATCCAGCAAAGAGAATTAAACCTAAATTCAACAGCACAACACATACTTTTACTCATTGTGAGATCCACCCTTCAATGATTTTAGGTGTTGCTGCTTCTATTATCCCATTCCCAGATCACAACCAATCTCCTCGTAATACATATCAATCAGCGATGGGTAAGCAAGCCATGGGTGTTTTCTTAACTAACTATGCTGTCAGAATGGATACTATGGCAAATATTTTGTATTATCCACAAAAGCCTTTGGCCACTACTAGATCAATGGAACACTTAAAGTTCCGTGAATTACCTGCTGGTCAAAATGCAATTGTGGCAATTGCATGTTATTCTGGTTATAACCAAGAAGATTCGATGATTATGAACCAGTCATCTATTGATAGGGGTCTTTTTAGATCTTTATTCTTCAGATCTTATATGGATTTAGAGAAAAGACAAGGTATGAAAGCATTAGAAACCTTTGAAAAACCATCAAGGTCCGATACTTTAAGATTAAAGCACGGTACATATGAAAAGTTGGATGATGATGGATTGATTGCACCTGGTGTAAGAGTTAGTGGTGAAGACATTATCATTGGTAAGACTACACCAATCCCTCCTGACACCGAAGAATTAGGTCAAAGAACTCAATACCACACGAAGAGGGATGCATCTACACCATTAAGAAGTACCGAGTCTGGTATTGTTGATCAAGTCTTATTAACTACTAATGGTGATGGTGCCAAGTTTGTTAAGGTTAGAATGAGAACTACAAAGGTTCCTCAAATTGGTGATAAGTTTGCTTCTAGACATGGTCAAAAGGGTACAATTGGTGTCACTTATAGACACGAAGATATGCCATTTTCTTCTCAAGGTGTTGTTCCAGATTTAATTATTAACCCTCACGCTATTCCATCTCGTATGACAGTTGCACATTTAATTGAATGTTTGTTATCGAAAGTATCCTCTTTATCTGGTCTTGAAGGTGATGCTTCTCCTTTCACTGATGTCACTGCTGAAGCAATTTCCAAATTATTAAGAGAACATGGTTATCAATCGAGAGGTTTTGAAGTTATGTACAATGGTCATACTGGTAAGAAATTAATGGCTCAAGTGTTCTTTGGTCCAACATATTATCAAAGATTAAGACATATGGTTGATGACAAGATTCATGCAAGAGCCAGAGGTCCTGTTCAAGTTTTGACAAGACAACCAGTAGAAGGTAGATCCAGAGATGGTGGTTTACGTTTCGGTGAGATGGAAAGAGATTGTATGATTGCTCACGGTGCTGCAGGGTTCCTTAAAGAAAGACTTATGGAAGCTTCTGATGCTTTCAGAGTTCATGTTTGCGGTGTTTGCGGATTAATGTCTGTTATAGCCAACTTGAAGAAGAATCAATTTGAATGTCGTTCCTGTAAAAATAAGACTAATATTTATCAAATTCACATTCCATATGCTGCAAAATTATTGTTCCAAGAATTGATGGCAATGAATATTTCTCCTAGATTATATACTGAAAGATCAGGCGTCACTGTTCGTGTATAAAATCAAACATTTCAAGGAGGATGCAGTTAATATTTTTCAAAAAAAAAAAAGATGAAGAGATATTTCGTTAGATAAAAAATAATTACCCTGGGGGTACTCTAATACTTGTATTTTATATATGGATATAATTGGTAAATAAACAAATAATATAAATAAATAAATGATTAACGTAACAAATATGACTGAATTGCCGTTTTCTTTCGGGGCCATAAATTTTTAATTTCTACGTTGTAATACTTAAACAAAACTAACAAATATTTTATTAGTGGATTAACTTAGTAAGATCAAATTTATTTAATTATTTTTTATTTATTACGATATTAAAATTCTGTGTAGTTGAAATATTTACAAACCTATATATACAAATAAACTATTCTTTACAAAGAATTACAGAGAATTAGTTTTCTAAGTATTTCTTACGAAGTTGAGCCATCGCAGCTTCTTTTCTGTTCAATTCCTCTAACTTAGCCTTCATCTCATTAGTTTCATCAGCAAATGCAATTAAATTTTCCTTATAAGGGTGCTCATCTCCGTCGTAAACCTTTAATCTGTCCATTCTAATAAGTCTATGTTTATTCTTAGGAATCATACCTTTGACAGCTCTTTTCAATATATCACCATAACCTTTATTTGCGATCATTCTTTCCATAGGTATTAATTTCAATGAACCTGGTCTAGTAGTGTGGGACCAGTAAGTTTTATCCTGTAACTTGTTACCAGTGACCTTTAAATGGGAACAATTCGTGACAACTACATAGTCTCCGTGATCTCTATTTGGGGAAAATGTAGGTTTGTGCTTACCTTGTAATGTAAGTGCTATGCTAGTTGCTAAACGTCCTAATGTTCTTTCTTCGGCAGCGACATCAACATGGTGCCATACTCTAGTCAACGAAGCAGCAGATGTTCCGATACGTTGTGACATTCTAGTAAATCAAGTCTATGGATTATTGGTGGGTCGTAGATAACTTTTCTTTAGACCAAAAAAATTTAGGTCGACAAATGTCTGGCGACATTTGTTGAAATGTCGTGATACTTTGATATTGAAAATTCAAACCTTCGACGGTAATATATACATTGCCCAATTTGTTTATACTTGGCCAGGATTATTGTTTAAAACCAAGGTAAAGGTAATTGCAAAATAATATAATTGTATTACTTTTTGTTAATTTTTGTTGCAGTTTTATAATTCTACTTAATTACATTTTTGATAAACCAAATTTATTGCATAAACTAGACGACAGAATAACATGTTTTTTTTAAAAGACTTGTCATTGAATCTTACGTTACATCCTTCATATTTTGGACCCCAGATGGACCAATATTTAAGAGATAAATTGTTAAGTGATGTCGAAGGAACGTGTACTGGTCAGTTCGGTTACATAGTGTGTGTTTTAGATTGTATGAATATAAATGTTGGGAAAGGAAGGGTTATTCCAGGATCAGGAATGGCAGAATTCGAAGTTAAATACCGTGCGGTTGTATGGAAACCATTCAAAGGAGAAGTTGTGGATGCTGTAGTAACCACAGTTAATAAGATGGGTTTTTTTGCAGATGTTGGTCCATTATCTGTATTTGTCAGTACTCATTTGATCCCATCTGATATGAAATTTAATCCATCTGCAAACCCACCAGCATATAGTAGTCTGGATGAAAATATCGAGAAAGGATCTAGAGTTAGAATAAAAATAGTGGGTACTAGAACTGATGTTAATGAGATTTATGCTATTGGAAGTATAAAAGAAGATTATCTTGGCCCAAGTCCCATGTAAATTTGAGGCCTGGTGTGTATATTTTAAAATTAAAAATTGTAACCTATTTTAATCATTTATCTATAATACAAGTAAAGAACTATGTTATAAAAACTTTCAACTGTTCCTCTTTTATTGTGAATGTACTTTACAAATTAAACTTTGTTGTTTCAAACCTTATGAATTGTGACCTCCTGGATTTGAATTATTTCCAGATTCTATGCCAGTATTAGAACGTACCCCATTTGCAGGTGTCTCTAACTGTATATTGTTTATTCCGCCATTAATCGGTGAAACTTGATATTCTTGACCATGGTGGGCAGTAGATATACCATTCAAAGGAAAAATATCATCGTCTAAAGATATCCCTAATAAACCTACTATCTTTTGCTTTTTTGATGCTGGGCTCTCATCATTATCAACAACTCCAGAATTGTTGGCACTATTCGATTTATTCTTTGTTGCTTCCGAGAGCTCAAAGACAGACTTAGAAAATCTCATACCTAAATTTCCTTCTATAGAACCTGGATCATTTGACAATTGATCAGTGCTAGATACTTGTGGAGTGGAAGAGGAATTCGTTTCTTGCTCTTCTTGATCTTCAATTGCTGGAATAGCTGAATCTTTAGAGGCATTAGTTGAACTATTTTGAAGTTGTACATCATTTGAAGCTTGGTTTACGAATTCTTCTATAGGATCCCTATTTGAAACACTAATTGCCATATTACTCTCTGAAGAGATATTCTCAGTATATGGTACTGTATCTTCCTGTAATGTTGAGTGATATCTTGAATTATTCGTACCTTCAAAATCACTTGCCCTATTATTAACTCCATAATCAACACTTAAATTATCTGTAACTTTACTCTGAGAATCTCGAGTATGAATGTCTCCTGAGATATTGCCCGTACTTCTACCATTATTACGATTAACACCTGAAGTTGCCGAAAAGCTTTGAGAAACTCCCAATATCGGCGCACTAACATGTCGATATACTGGTGTGAAATTTGAAGGGTCATTACCTGCTGAAGGGGCAATTTTTCTGAATGATGAATGATTTTGCATATGATGATCAGCTAATCTTGATATAACTGGACTCTGAGGCTGAGAACGAATTGCCCTATTATCA
Source organism: Schwanniomyces sp. yHRVM31 (assembly GCA_030462985.1). Taxonomy (NCBI): domain Eukaryota; kingdom Fungi; phylum Ascomycota; class Pichiomycetes; order Serinales; family Debaryomycetaceae; genus Schwanniomyces; species Schwanniomyces sp. yHRVM31. Next base: position 15,818 of record JAKVQU010000137.1, read on the forward strand.
GCTTGCTTAATATTTTGCTGCATTAAGAGTGTCATTTCGTTATATTTATCATGAAGCTGACGTTGAGACTGTTGATGTCGTTGCTGTAGCATTAGAATATTTTGAAACCCCTTTGGATATACATTAGAAGGGTTACTCTGGGACATAGAGGGTTGAATAACATTCCTGCTAACATTAGACACATGATCAGGATATATATTGCTATAGTTTGGAAAGATCATATCATTGTTTTGAACAATTTCCCTGCTTCCATACCTAGATGTTGGGATTGAATGACCAGCATTATGAACGCTATGCGACAGAAACATATTAGGTTGATTATTTGGTTTGAAGGTGTTTGGCATTTTTGGTTGTATGTGAGGATAATTAGACATATTATTATAGCCCACAGGAGCCGTAGGAACTGTTGAAGATAAGAGATTAGGAGTGCCATTGCCCTCATTACCATTGATAATATTTCTATTTTGAACCTTGAGATTAGTATTAGAAGCTGAAAACTCATACATCTGCGGAAATTGAGGCTGAGAAGAGGAAGTAGTACTGGAGGCATTTGGTGAAGTCGATATAATAGGAGGGCGACGACTACGTCTAGCCAACGGCCGTTCATCATCACTATCAGTTTCACTATCATTTATAACAACAGATTCTATATTTGCACCAGCATTAGAAGATATATTATTTGGACTATTATCATTACCATCACCAGTAGATGACGTCGAATTTCCAGAATTTTGTAATGGTACATTTGGCCCTACCATTGATATATCTGCATCGTCTTCACTTTCACTATCTAACGAAACAATTTCAATTACATCAGGAACTTTTATCTTTTCTTCAACTTCCTTCTTAGTTGTTATAGACGACAAAGTCCCAGTAGTTTGCTTTTCCTGGTCTTTATTTTCTTCTTCGGTTTCCCAGGACCCATCTTGATTAATTATGACATGATCAATATCATCTGGCACCTTCCTAATAATGTCTAATAGGTAATCTGAAATTGCAAGATCATTGATGCTGATAGTTTTGTGACAATGAGGACAACTCCACGTAGGAAGTTGCTTTTGAGATTCCAAAAATATTAAAGCATCAAAGCACTCAACATGAGAACAGTATATAGATTGTGCTGGATATGTCATTCGAGTATATGATAATGGATCTCTTAAAGTTACCACTGAAGTAGATACCACTAAATCATCATCTTCATCAGCTGCATTTTTGCAGATTTGAGAAATGGTAGAATTAATATGTATGTGTGGTTTTGAAACAATGCTTTTAATTAATTCATCACAAGATATCACTTCAACAATGTATAAATACAATAAATATGTATCATTAGTAGTGGTATAAACCATTTGGATTTTATTCAAATCTGGTGATTTTTTCAATAAGGAAGTGATATCCCCTGGCTTTGAAGTTCCTGGTTTCCCCTTAATACCCTTCACATTTTCTTTCAACATATTGCCATTCACATGTATTTCAAGGGGGTTGGGAAATTGTAAAGGTACGTGAGTTGATGACGGAGATGTATTCCCCTGAACTCCACATAGAAGATAGAATCGTATCAGTGGGTTATTCATGAGTAAGAGTTCATTCTCTTCCTGATTGAGTACAACATTAAAATCGCAGACAACTCTTCCCTTCGAAGGAAACGCTACTTGAGGACTACCATGAACCATTCTTTTTAAATGGTAAAAAGGACTTTCCGTAAAATATAAAGAATGTGCTTTATAAGGAGTTGAATCTGCTGCATGTACTGATCTGGGCTTATTACTGTCATGTTTCATATATTGATTCCATACATTTGTATAGTTGAATGCACCAGATTGGATAGAGCTATACAAATCTTTAAAAGACGGTAGTTGATCGTGATTCTGTCTCTTCAAAACCAACGTACGTATCGTTAATAACTTTAAATTATCATTAAATCTCTTTCCTTGTTCTAAAAATTGTACTATTCTATCATTCAATTCTTGTTTTTTTCCAGTTAATCGAAGTTCCATAGATCTTGATAAATCCTTTAATTCCGCCACTTTAAATTTCCCAATACGCCTAATAGTATCAGCGATCTCCTCATCTGATAATGGTGCCTGTGAAGACATCTTATTGTCAGATTTTATGTATATACAATGTGATAAACTAATATAATAATCTAATCTTTAAACATCATTTTCGCTCGCATACAAAAAATTAAAAAATTAGACATATAGATTTTGACATCGATGAAATTTATTTTATTATTAAATATATGTTTATATAGAAGTATTATAAAGGTGATACTCTACATTCTGTCAACAGGAGTTAAACCTAACAAGGTCATACCGTTGTACAAAACTTGTCTAGCAGAGGCGTATAAGGCTAATCTAGCAAGTGCAAGATCTTCTTCTTGACCAGCAACCCATAAAATATCATAACATTGAGAAACAACGTGGGTTAAATTAAACAAATAAGTGACAACGGTAGATGGTTCGTGAGTCTTTAATGCTCTCTTGATAACATCTGGGTATTGAGCTAAAATTCTAATCAAGTTTTCAGCACATGGTTCAGTTAATAAATCAAAGTTAGCATCAACCAATCTAGTTTCTTCAATACCAGACTTTCTTTGAACAGATCTCAAACGAGAGTGAGCATATTGTAAGTATGGACCAGTATCACCTTCAAAAGAAGTCATTCTGTCCCACTTGAATTCATAGTTGTTAATACGCTTGGCTTGCATATCTTGGATCATAACAGCAGATATACCAACCAAATCAGCAATTTTTTCTGGCTCTTCAACTTGAGCATATTTGACTTCGTTTTTCTTCATAACATCATGCATCTTATCTTTAGTTTCTTCTAAAATGTTATCTAAGAAAACAACAGTACCCTTTCTGGTAGACATACCTAAGACCATACCAAAATTGACATGCTCTAAGTTCTTGGCCCATTCGAAGCCCATTTGTTTCAAAATTTCAAAGAATTGAGCAGTGTGTAAGTCTTGTTGAGAAGCAATGACATAAATCATCTTGTCAAACTTGTAAGTTTCGTAACGCTTAATAGCTTCACCAACATCACGAGTTAAGTACAAGGAAGTACCATCAGACTTTTGAACTAAACATTTACCTAACTTCTTATTAAATTTGGTTAAGTCAATTAACTTAGCACCTCTATCTTCGTGAATCAATCCCTTGTCTGTGAATTGCTTCACGACATTTTCCATGGATTCTTGAGAAACTTGGGATTCACCGGAGTAAACGTCATAAGTAATGTTAAGACGAGCATAGGTATCTATGTACTTTTCAATGGATAATTCTCTGAATCTCTTCCAGTGAGCTAAGGCAGTTGGATCACCATCTTCCATTCTCTTGAAGTATTGTCTTGCCTTATCGTTAGTTTCGGAGTTTTCACCTTCATCAGTAATATCCTTGTTAACCTTAACGTAGACTTCGAATAAGTGATTAATTGGATCTGTAGCTAAAGCTTCTTCAGATCCATACTTATCAAAACCGACAGCTAATAATCCGAATTGTTTACCCCAGTCACCTAAATAGTTGATTCTGGTAACTTCCCATCCTGCCTTTTCATATAAGTTGGATAAGAAACCACCAATAATTGTAGATCTTAAATGTCCAGCATGGAATGGCTTAGCTATATTTGGAGAAGAGAATTCAACAACAACCTTCTTATTGAGACCAATTGGTAAAGCACCATATTGGGTTTTTCTGGTTAATGCATCCTTGATAACCAAGTTATATAAGATAGATTTGTTGAAGAAAAATTGAAGAAATGGACCTTCAGCTTTGACATCAGATAAGAACTTACCCTTATCGAAAGATTCTGACCATTCAACGGCCTTATCCTTTGGATTAATACCTTTTAATCTCAATCTTGGGATTGGAATAATTAAGTCACCCTTATCTAAAGTGGATGGAGAGTCTAAAGCTTGGAAAATTATATCCTTGTTAACCTCTGTGATTCTATGTAGTTCGTTGGTAATGTAGTTTCTTAAAACATCAACCACATTGAAATCTGGAAAGGAATCTTGAGTGGCAGCTGGTTGTTCTAAACCTAATTTGCTCAATCCTTGACTGATTGTCTTTATATCTGGACTAGACATTTTGTATCTTTTTGATATGAATTTGTTATAATTTGTACAAAGTCTTCTCAAATATAACATTAACGTCAATCATCATAGGAACCTGAAAAAAAAAGTAGTGAGTAATAGGAAGGATGAGATTTTTGGCCTTACAGCACGACCACAATTTACTATCATAACTTCATAGATTAGATGAAGAAAGCATCATGAACTTGTCAAAAAGCAATGTAAAACATAAATTTGTCTTGAAGTCCCCATATCCAATGAATTTTGGAAAATGATGCCCAAATTTTGAGTTTTAGTATTTGCAGCAGTCAGCAGTTTGATTATTACTCATCATATTAGGAGCACAACTAAGCTTAACTTCTCCGCTTCTAAACATATTACAAAAAATTTAGCAGTTCCTCTCATAGATATTTAAGATATAAAGATAATCCAAAACTTCTCTTTGTATTCTCCATTGGCTCAAAGAGATGATGAATACACCAGAAGGTTCATCCAATTTGGCTGAAATCTGTATCATCAACGTTCTTTAATAGACAATACACGTATCAGAATCAATAAGGTAAAGGTTCATTTCATATCAGTAATTCGTCATAATACTCTTTAAAAAAGCATATAAAGTATTAATGTGCTAGCAATTATTGATGAAATCACAAAAAGATATAACGGTTCGCATTTTCAAAGAACTAGATATATAGCCAGTCCTTAATTATTACTAAGATAATTATTAGTACATAAAATATGAGTTTTGACAATATTTCAAAGCTTACTGATATGGGGTTTTCAGAAGAGCAGGCTAAGCTGGCCATGAAAGCCACCAATGGCAATGTAGAGCAAGCAATTGCGTATCTTTTTGAGGATCCTATAGAGGTTGATCCTCCTGAAAGAATATCAGATCCAGACTTATATGAGAGTACAGTAAATGTTCTGAATCCTGAAGCGATACCGGATCTTTCAGAGTACCAGAATAGCCAAGTTAACATATCGCATCAACACATTGAGGAACAGCAAACAGAAGCATCTCCGACACCTAGCGAGTATCAGAATAGATACGAAGATTCATTAGACTTCAACCCTTACGACGGAATAGTTGGGATATACGAGAAATTAGCCAATTTAAAGAGATCTCCTAACGAACCTCCGGCAGTCCTAACAGATAAGGCAGAGTTCCTTGAGAACTACTTAGTGCCATTAGTTATTATACTATCACAACTTGACAAATTCAAGTCTCTAGCATTTAGAAGAAGTGACTTTGACTATGGTTATGAAAAAGTCTGGTACACAAATAAATCCAAATTGGTGACAGAAATTCCTGAAGAGCTTTTTGATGACCAAGCAACTAGTTTCAGGTTTCTATTGGAACTTCAACGTATATTGGGATATTTGAATGGCATGAGCAACAGAGCTTTTATCAGCTCCAAAAATTTAGTTAGGAATTTGCCAGATGACTTGAAGAAAGAATTAGCTTCTAGAATTGAGGAGGTGGAGGATTTTATTGACAAGTTTTATACATGCTTGGATACTAATTTTGTATCATTATTTGGTGGTGAAAACGAGTTTGATGGTTTACTAAAATCTACGGTGGAAAGTGTTTCCGATGAGGTTAGAAACGAACTTAGTATCTTGACTATAGAATTTGAATCAAGAACGAACAATATTTATCAATCTTTGAATGGCATGTTTTGGAATGACGAGGATAGCATTGGTGATATTAGATTCGTTAATATTGCGCCTGTTGTGACGGTGCAACTTAAAGGCGATGATATGGAATACACCATGAACCCATTCCAGCTTCAGGAATATTTTTATCCTGAAATTTATAGTGCTAAGTACTCTTCTTTGATTGTTGAAATGTATGCTAAGAGAGCAGCATTGGTCAATGAAAGGAACTTACTTACGAGAGAATTAATGTCATTAAATGTCTTTGAAGGGAAAAAAATAAAATCACTTCTTCAAAGGACTATCGAGCAAATAAGTTTGTCTGGAAACGAAGAAGCAAGAACTGATTTATCTAATTTGAATGAAAATCTTTCAGACAAGCGAGAAATATTAGCTGGTAAGCTTTCTGAACTAAATTCTCTATACACAAAACTTGACATAAATAATTACGAAAACGTATTGGATGAGATTTCCAATTCTGAATTGGAACCACCTAAGCTTTATCTCTTAGTTGGTATCATTGTTAGTGATACTTCATACTATTATAAAAGTAAGAAATATAACAATAATGGAGAGGATTGGGTATATTTTAATTCTTCCCATACGAGAGATAATGATATTATAGATTATGGATTAGAGACCATGGACTTTGCTGTTGTACAGCAACAAATATATGAGCTCACAAAACATCCGAAGAACCTGGCAGTGTTGATATATGCGTCAGATACTTTATATGAGGAAAGGTTGCCAATCAACATCTCGGAAGAATTAAAGTCATTCTTTGATAAGGATAATGAAGAATTTGAAATCCAATTAAAAGGGCTTGTTAGCGATTCAAGCGATGACTCGGAGAATGAAGACCTGACCCCGGATGAATCTTCCGATCAGAAAGAGAATAAAGATCAACTAATAGATTTATAGAATCGTGTAAAGTAAATAGTCTATTCACGTGACAGGATTTTTTCTAAGTTCACCAAAAGATAAAGGGTCAAAAGGTTAGAGAACATCATCAATATAAACAAATAAACAATGTCTTCATCTATCCCCTATAATCCCGATGATTTTGAAGACAATAATCCTTTTGGTGACCCAATAATTCATCATCAAGTTCAAGATACTGCAAGTGATCAAAATGTTTATCAGGAACAAGTACAGGATGACGCAAACCAAGAAGAACAATCAAATGATTATTCAAATAATGAAGGAAAATTAACAGAAAAGGAATTGAAAAAATTGTTGCCGGAAAGGTTTGCCAATAGTTATCTGATACAAATTAACTTAACTGCTATTGAACGCAATAAGGCTGGTAATCCAATATTGAAGTTCGATGCTACGGTTTCAGGTTTGTCTAAGTATAGGCAACAAAAGTATAAAGATATTCGTCGAACATACAATGAATCGGTCAAATTTAATAAATATTTAGCTGTATCTAACTTAGAGGTGTTTGTACCTGTGATTCCTTCATCAACAACATCATTTGTTGCTGGCGGTGAAGATGAAAATAAACAATTATTTGAGGTTTGGCAAGAATGGTTCGATAGAATAACGAATAATCCAATCTTAATTAGAGATGAAGAATTTGTATATTTCATTGAAAGTGATTTTGGATACTCGGTTATTAATACGAACAGAAAGACATCTGTTGCTTCTGGTATTCTTCGTAAGACCTTGAAACAGTTGGCAGTACCTTATGATCCATATGAAGAATTGGCAGATTTTAGACCGTTAATTAAAGATGCTTATTTAATATGTCAGAAGATTCGCAAATTAATGGAGAAAAACTCCAAAGCAGAAAAGCAGTTGTCCATACATATATTTACATTATCCAACAGGTTGAATGAGCTATCACAGTTTGAAGTCACACATCCAGGGATGAAAAATATGTGGGAAAAGTTATCTAAAACTACTCAAATACAATCTGATTTGGTATTGATGGATTCAATATTCTCTATGGGTACATTAGGTGATAGTATCCAAGATTTATCTAATGATTTTTACCAATTTAAGGAAGCATTAACTAATAGACATTTGATTATGAGAGAACTTGTACAGGCAGAGCAACAGACTAAAGCTAAACATGCATACGCAACCAAAATTAAAAGTAGATCAGCATTGGATCCACTCAAAGTTGACGAGGCAATCAGGTCACTAGAATATGCCACAAAAGCAGAAGAATCATTAAATTTGCAAGTTAAAAGAATTTCAGGAGAAATGCTTTATGATAAGAAAGAGATTTTGGATTTCATGGATCTTAAGTTTAAGAAGTTACTAAAAAATTATACTTTACATAAAGTAGAGCATCATAGGAAAACATTGAAACATCTAGAAACTATAAGATTAGATGTTCGCATAATAGATGAGAAAGGAGGGTTGTCAAGATTAAATAGAGATAATTTGTCGAACTTAAAGCATAATTTAGTTCAATCACAATCGGCAAGTGGTGACTCGTGGTCCTCTAGAACATTTAGATCTCTATCCAATAAAGAAAAAGAAGCTGAAGAAAAGGCTTCGGCTGATGAAGAGAAGGAATCTACAGTTTTTGACGCAAAGAACGCTGCTAGCATTTTGGGAGTTGCAACTTTTTAACGTAGTTAATAGAATTGTATATTTAGGAGCAGGCCAAAATAAACAGTGAAGAATAAAACCTAAACTAAAACTAAAATGAAATTTTATCTATTTAGTTAACTAAGTATCTCTTTTCAGCTTCCTTCCAGTTGATAACATTCCAGATAGCCTTGAAGTAGTCAGCCTTAACATTTTGATATTGCAAGTAGTAAGCGTGTTCCCAAGCATCGATAGCAACTAATGGAACTAATGGACCAGTGACAGTATCTTGATTGTAAGTCGTAACTACATCTAAAGCACCACCGTTTTCTTTATTCTTGACAATGAAAGCCCATCCAGAACCTTGAATACCAGCTAACTTAGCATTGGTTAATGCCTTTAAGTTATCAAGGGAACCATATTGTTCAGCGATCTTCTTAGAAAATTCAGATTCAGTTGCTGGAGGTTCACCACCACCTTGCTTTTCAGGGGCCAAGTTCTTCCAGAATAAGCAATGGTTAGTATAACCACCTCCGTGGAACTTAATATGTTGTTGCAATTCAATGGTCTTCTTAACGTCACCCTTAGCCTTTGCTTCGGCAAGTTGTTCAATGGCAGTGTTGTAACCATTGACGTAAGTTTGGTGGTGCTTAGTGTAATGTAATTCATTAATTTGGCCGGAAATATGTGGTTCCAAGGCACCGAAGTCCCAGTCTAAATCTGGTAAAGAAACCTTAGTTCTTACGGCACCCATAGTGGAAGCAAAAGATTTGGAAACGACACGGTTGGCAGTAGTTCTTAAAGTATTAGAAAGCATTTTATAAACTGATCTTAACAAACAATTGTAAAACTAATAGAAACTTAATACTGAAATATAATTGCGATATGGATTAATAAGAATAAATTTCAATTGGTCGTGAGCGAAGCAATCGGGGATTCGATTAGAATACAGGACAGGAACCTAAACTAACTCAGACTATTTTATTATATAGAGGTACAAATACTAATGGAATACCGTACTAAATTGCTATGTATTACTTTTTTAGTTCACGGTTGCATTGAAATCTAGAATGTATAAATAATGCTAAGTCTTAGTGCTACTTGTGGATTTAAAATGATTAACTTCTTAATGCTCTTAATCTTTCAGCAAGTTTATCTTCCTTTTCCTCAGACACAGTAGTAGGTGGGGTACTTATTTCTACACTAGTTTCGTTCAAGCCTTGTTTCATCTCTATACCTGCCTCATCTGCTATTTGATTCATTAACTCATCAACTTGATCTTGTGGGGTGGTCAATGCATTAACGTTATTAGTTGCAGATTCGTAATAGTTTGTAGATGCATCCAAATCTTCAAATTGGTTTTCAAACTTATCCATTACTAAAGAAATACTTTCCAAGTTCATTGTTTGTAGGGCCCTATCCATCCCTTTAATCACCAGAGTCATGTTTCCAGTTACCGATCTCATGGTGACGGCAGTTTGTACACGAGACGCAACGGCATCTATTCTCAGAGCTAATCTTAATAAGTTGACTCTTTCGTTTGCTTTTCTAATGGCATTTTGTGCGTATAACTGGGCAATATCATTATTTCCTTGCATTAATGCTTTTTTTGTTTTAGCTTTTTCTTGAAGCTCCTCCTTGGCAGCTTTTGCAGACTGCCTGCTAAGCTGTTTTGCTGTGAATTTTAATTGGAATAAAGATTGTTCTAATCCGGACATGATGAATAGCTATTTGTCTATCTCTATTTACTTTTCGCTGTTCCTTATCAAGACTTCATGAGACCAACATTTCAAATTATATGACACAAAATCAATCGTCGCTGATGCAAAAGATCATTGAAACATATTACCTTTATTTGGTTCTTTGAGTTTTTTTGTTTAATAATTGTGACTAATGAAAGAAGGTTTCCTCCCCAATTAGTCTTATATACTATATAATAGTAGAAAGTTTTTTTCTAAGAATAGTATTATATAAAATGCTTTCCACTGCAACAAAACCTTATTCCTTACAAAATCTACATTTTTCTCATTTATATGTATCCGAATATCAGCATCACATAAACTAAATTGAACCTATTTCACCACGAATAATATTACCAGTGATAATTTGAATAACCTAATTGGTATAGGGTGTTTTTCCAGAATCCTCCCCAACCTATAAATTATTTTGGATATAAAACTCAGATTACATGCTACTGAACAAGTAAATATACTATACCATTTGGCAAGAAAACATAACTTCTACAAAAACTTTGTGGGAGTTATACTAGCGGAATATTATTTAATAAAAACTCTGCTAGTCGGAACAGGTTGGGATGATTATTGATATTATTTACATCCGATACTATTTGACTTTCAAAGACATTTAATTGTAATCTAAAAACCTCTAATTACAAGATATTGATGGTTTATTAACTTTGATAAAGAGAGAAAAGGCGCATGCAAAGAATTTTCTTTTTAAGTCTTATATTACACAAATTGGATTCAAATGTGTACTTTTTAACACATTCTTATTTAACAGATTTAATTATTTAAGCCCCGATTTTATCTCTTTTCTAAATTCATTTCTTTCGTAATATGGCACCTTCTAACAAGAGAGCTTATAATGGCAATAAATAAAGCAGAGCTTGAGATGCAAGCGAAGGATCATTTAACTAATTTAATTAGATCAAAAATACATGATCACAAGAAAACATATGATTATCTTAAATGGAATCCGGAATGGATCACCACACCTGCAACTGCAGATTCTGTATTGAGATTAATATGTGGATTGGAATATAACCAAGAAGAAGAACTAGAATACTTTCGTCGAAGATTCAAATCATTCACATCATATTATTTACGATCCATAAGTAATGATCAAATATTGTTACTAAAGTTCTTCAGATTCTATATGAGCCTACCAATATTTGAATATTGGTATGAATCAGAGAAATATGAAAGGATGGAGGATATGCCGCCATTTCAAGGAAGTGAAAGAAGTAATACATTCATGTCAAGCATGTGTAACTTTAGTTTTAAAGACCACAAAGAAATTAATGATCGTGAATTAAAGAAAACAATGGATGAAGTATTTGAATTTGGAAATATAGATGATGGAACTT